>VXAV01004890.1:277461-292499 GCA_013399715.1 Alectura lathami | reverse complement strand
CTCCCGGGGCGGCGCCGAGGCTCGTAGCCGGCTCCTGCCGGGGTGCGAGACCTGGAAGCGCTGCTCGGCGCCTTCGGCGGCGGTGGAGGCCGTGTCTCGCCTCGTGGCCGTGGGGGAAGAGTGTGCCTCTTGAACTGCAGTGTTATGTTAATGGAGCTCCGAGCTCTCTGCCTTAAACAGGCAAAACGCCTCGGCAGGCGTTGTTCGGGTTTTCCGAAGGTTCTGCCCCCGGCCTGCCGTGACCTTGAGGCTCTCTGCACAAGGATCTGGCTAAGCAAGCTCTAAATTATTGGAAAAGTGTTTGACANTCGGCGCCTTCGGCGGCGGTGGAGGCCGTGTCTCGCCTCGTGGCCGTGGGGGAAGAGTGTGCCTCTTGAACTGCAGTGTTATGTTAATGGAGCTCCGAGCTCTCTGCCTTAAACAGGCAAAACGCCTCGGCAGGCGTTGTTCGGGTTTTCCGAAGGTTCTGCCCCCGGCCTGCCGTGACCTTGAGGCTCTCTGCACAAGTATCTGGCTAAGCAAGCTCTAAATTATTGGAAAAGTGTTTGACAGCAAGGTATAACATCTGCATTCTCTGCTTGTGTTGTTTCCTTCCTTAGTGTGGGCATAGAGACACAGGGGTTTCGTTTGGTTGGTTGGTTTTAAAGAAAAAAAAAAAAACAAAACCAGCACCCGAACCCGTGCGTTTATTCCACGTGTGTACCTGAAACTGGTGCACGCTTTCACTTTCCCTTTTTCCCCTCCTAAAGCACTACACTGCGATCTGAGACGTGTTAGGGCTTTGCTCTGTGGAAGCAGATGAGAGAGGGCTTCCCAGCTCAGAGGTGACCAGCCACCTTCTCCCCGTCTTTGGAAGCCCAAGCCTAAGGCTGCCCAGGAAGAGAGGCAGGCGGCGTACGGCTTTAGGCTTGTCAGTCGGTGGAGAGTGGAATTCGCTTCTAGAAATCAGTGCTTCTCTCCCCAGCCAAAGCAGAGCTGGCAGTGGAAGGGCACAAAGGACTGGCGCTGGTTGTGAAGGAGGGCTCGGTTCGGCTGGAGGCCTGCCTGCGTGCAGGCGCCTCCCGGAACATCCAGGGGTCTGCAGGGCTCTGTCTGCAGGGGTTATGCCATAGAAGGCGCGTGTGCGTGAGCATTCTGATGTGTACTGGGGCGTGGGTGTCTCTACCTAGCCTGTCAGCTGATGGGTTTGCTTTTCGCTAGATGTTATCCTCAGCGTGCTCCTTCTTTTCTTTCCAGGTTTTATTTAGTATTTTAGTCTCGCAGCACGTTTTTTCTGGAGCCAATGTTTCCCTAACGTGCCCAGCTTGGCTAAAAAGCTGCTTTGCTGGGATGCTCTAAGGGGTTAAAAACCCTTCTGGTTTTAAATTCGTTGAAAGTAATTGAAGGAAACGTTTCTGGCCTCACCAAAGAAATACCTGGAATCATGGATCAGAACAACAGCTTGCCACCCTACGCTCAAGGCTTAGCCTCCCCTCAGGTAAGAAGGAATGATTTAATGTGCAACTGTGATCTGAAATTTTTGTGGAAGCGTTCTCTGCTTCTTGCATGCAATGCCTTCAGGTTTTTTGTTTGCGGATCTGAAAAGTTCTGCTATGTATGACATAGTGTTAGTAAAAGCGGAGTTGTAAAAATGCATATACCCAGAGGTTTAAGAGGCATGCGGATGTCTTGGCTTTCCCAAAGTTTAAACATGACCGACAAGTTGGAAATAGGAATTTAATTGTCGCTGCTGCTGCTGAAATCCTTTGTGTTAGCTTATCCGTAACGGAGCACGGCTGTGCTGTGGGTGTGTTTGGTGGGGTGAGGGCAGCCTTCATTCCGGTGACTGCAAGTGGAAATGGTGGGCTGAAACTGGGGCATGCTTGCAAGGTGTGGTGAGAACCATCCCAGCGTCGCTGGCTGGTGGCAGGCAGCACTAGAATTGACAGATCGATTGGGACCGTGATTCGTTTTATGGAAGAACTGCATCTCCCAAGGGTTTTCTGTTTTTAGCGGGTTACTAATATGCCTCAGGTTTGATGTAGTAACCAAGATGATTTATTTTTAGACTCCTACTTCAGGCTCTTTCTCCTAAAAACAAAATGGAGCCAACGGGATCCACGGTTTCCTTTTGTTGCTTTGTTCCACAGGGTGCAATGACTCCAGGGATTCCGATTTTTAGCCCCATGATGCCGTACGGCACAGGACTGACCCCGCAGCCCGTCCAGAGCACCAACAGTCTGTCCATCCTCGAGGAACAGCAGCGGCAGCAGCAGCAGCAGCAAGCAGCGCAGCAGTCCACATCGCAGCAAGCGACGCAGGGAACCTCTGGTCAAACTCCCCAGCTCTTCCACTCACAGACTCTTACCACGGCCCCGTTACCGGGCACCACCCCTCTGTACCCGTCCCCGATGACCCCGATGACTCCCATAACCCCTGCTACGCCGGCATCCGAGAGCTCCGGGATAGTGCCGCAGCTACAGTGAGTGCGCCGGCGGGAGGAGCGGGTGCCGCCTTTTGGTGGGAGGGGAGGCTCCGAGCATTTGTTGGCGTGAGCGGCGCAGAGCGTTGTCTCTGTTCGGCAGCGCTGTAGCCTTTAACACGGTGCGCTCCAGGAGCCTGTCTCGCTTTGCTTACCAAGCGGCCCGAGCCGATCGTCTGGTATTTCTAAAGGTGTGTACCTCAAAGCGTGCTCTCGTCTGTAACTTGCTGGGTGCTTGTGGCCCGTTCACCAAAAAGCGAACGGGTCCACAGCACAGTGCAGGGATTTTTGTTAGTGAGATACTAAAGTGGACCTTAGATGCCATTTGAACTCACTTGGTTAAACAAATAAAACCAAAAATGAAATTAATCAGGCGTGTTAAAACAGGTAAGGTGCATGAGTTCTTTAATTTACTTTTTTAACGTATTTCTCTGAACTATCTGCAGGAATATTGTGTCCACCGTGAACCTTGGTTGCAAACTTGACCTAAAAACCATCGCGCTTCGTGCCCGAAATGCTGAATATAATCCCAAGGTAAGGGAAGCATGTTAGAATTTATCTGGTAACAGGTACGTCAGCAGCACAGGTTTGGGGAGTCAACGTTGCAGTAACTGCTAGGCTGAAAAAACCTTCAGGTACATGTAGTTTTAGGGCAGAATTAGTGGAATGGTCTGAGTTATTAAAGATTTCTCAACTAGTAAAAAGCATTATACTGGTGTAGGTGTGAGGGAATTTGGTAGATTTGGAAAGAACAGCACATTTAGGAAGAAACTAATGGCGTAACATACTGGCAGAGTGTCGTAGAGCTGTCCTGAGCCCCGCTGATCGGGGCGTTTGTTGCTTTTGCTCAGAAAGTTCTTTTTTTGTGTCATCGTGAAACGCCTGATGCTGAAGCCTTGTTCCCTGTCTCCCAACAAGGAGGAAGGAAGGTAGAATTCAGTTTGTGGGCTCTGTTGGAGCCACAGTTGTTCTGTGTATGCCATGGCTTCCTCCATCCGGCTGCAGCAGCAGTGCAGTTACAGGGCTTTTATGGCCTCGCTGCCCCCCCCGAGCTCTGTTCCTTCACATTTTCCCCCAGTACTCCCACCATCTCCTTGCTCCTGACAACTAGGTTTGGTGCAGTAGCAAAATTAAATTGCTTTTTTTTTTTTCTAAATATTTGTTTTTGCATGTCTACCTCCAAGTCGCCCACTGTTTCTAAGTAGAAGTTTGGAAAACTCGTGACTAAGCCGTGAGATTTTTTTTTTTTTTTTTATTCTGGGAAGCTCTGAAGAAGAGCAGAGGCCCCGAGGCAGTGGATCAAGAAAATTGTCACTTCATTTTTCTTCTGGGTGGCTCCTCTTGGGAATACTGTCTTTCAACCACAGAAGTTGGACACTGTTTCTCATAGAAATGAAGACGTTGTGTAACTGACTTGGCTTGTCCTGGGAGTTTTCTTGTGGTGTGCTGTGGGTTTTGGTGTGGTTCAGTGTAGTAGGTGGGATTTTGCCGCAGTTTGCCTGACCTCTGCATGCAGGCAGATGTGATAAAGAACTGCTGCTGTCGGTCGGTACCAGGGATGCTGTTAAGCGGTTGCCTGGGAGTAAGATGCTCGTGCAGCTGAAACTTGGGCAGGCTGTGGTAACCCGTAGTGCGGGGGTGGGTGGCTGTGTAAAACTGTAGGCTAGAGGGATCAATGCAAAATGTTGTTTTTCACGGCAGAGAGAAAGAAGGGTTATGTAACACACTCCTGACTTTGAGTCAGTACAGTCATTTGTGAAAGAAGATGTTCCTCGGCTGTGTTATTTAAGCCACAGCGTGACAACTGTGGTGTTAGGCAACGCACGCTGCTGCCTCGGGTATGTCGGCAGAACCACGGTGACCTGGCCCAAGTGAGGTACAGCAGAGAAACAGGGTTGTGTGTGTGGTGCCCAGGCCAGGCTGCAGTACCCGTTGCTTCAAAGAGTTTAAGAATGTTTGTAGATGCAGGTAGGGGTGCTGCAGGACCTAAAATGCAAAGCTAGAGCTGAGTGGCCGGTCTGTTCCGCCCTGGTGGTTGCGGTGAGTTCTGTTTGCGCAGAACATGGCTTCTGACTTCCCAGCGGTCCTCTTGGGCAGTATTCCAAAGCTTGTAAGGCACAAAACCGAAGCAGATGGTGAAATATTTGCTGCATCTTCTATCCTGCTTGTATCAAATATCAAGACGTGAAGGAAAACCTGGTGTTAAGACTGTCGCTGTGTTGCAGGTGTTAGCGGTGTTTGTGCCGCACGCACAGCAACGAGGGCTGAGCTTAGCGCGGTGGGAGTGCAAATAGTAAAAACCCTCCCTGTTTGACTGCCTCTGGGTGGGAGTGTTTGAAGCTCATGGAAAATCTGTGCAAAATGCTTAAATCAGGAGTGATCCACAAGTATGTTTGAATTGAATTGAGTATTTCTTCGCGGTGGCTCCTTAGCTGGTGCAAACTTGGGCTTAGCGTAAGCGTTACGGCAGCGTGTCACTAATGGTTTCAACGCTCACATTTCAGCGTTTTGCTGCTGTTATTATGAGAATAAGAGAACCACGTACTACTGCACTTATATTCAGCTCTGGAAAAATGGTGTGCACAGGAGCAAAAAGGTACGTTCAGCTGTTACAAGCAACTGGTGGAGGCTGTCTTTTCCTTTGAAGCCACGATGCTTTGGAAATACTGTTGCTTTTGTAAGATGTTTATATATGTGTGTGTGTGTATATACACACAGGTAACATTGCTTGGATAGTTATGATCACTTCCCAAATCTTTTATTTCAAAAAGACAAATACATGTTTTCTTTACAAAATGTCTCTTTGTAACTGAGAGGACTTGCTTACTAAAGAGCAAATGAGAGTTCTGCTTCTGAAGCTCTTTCTTACGGTCTGATGAGGTGGCTGAGGAGGCTGTTCACTTTTTTGGCTTTGCAGTCATCTGTTGGTTTTTGTTTCCTGATAATTTAAAAAATTCAATGACTATGCAGTGAAACTGCTTAAACTGTAGGGGCAGTGGCAGGGTAGGAGTGATTTGGTGTTTGAATAGTTTCATTCATCAGAGGCCAAGAGCTCCAAGTCTCTGGTCCCCGTAGCCTGATCTGTTCTCCATGTGATCACTGAAGTGTGAGAATTGAAAACTAAACAGAAGCTCAGTTCCAGTGGGTGGGAGAGGAATTCTGCTCTGAAGAAGTCCTTTAGGAATCCAGAAGGAATGAGCAGAGATGAACAAACAGGGCTGTACAGGAAACGCTGTATCTGCCCGCTGATGCTTGAAGTTCGAGCTGTCTTGCTCTGCCTTTGGAGCAACCAGGTTTTCAGCTGTTTACCAAACTGAAGCAAAATGAGTCCTGTAACAGCAAGTGAGGCTGTGCAGTTGTGTGAAACCCAGGGCTGAGTCCCTGGGCTGGATCATGCAGAGGATTTTGGCAGTTTACAGATTTCTATAGGAATATGCATTTTCTAGCAGTAGTAGTTCAAAGTTGTTTCACCTTGAGAACTTAAGTAACAGTTCTCATGTCTTACAGAGGGGCTCAGGTACGTATTTGAAGCGTGTGAAATGTGTGGAGTTACCATTTAGTGTTTTCTGCTTCCTAACAAGTGAATACAATGTCAGTGGTGTTCGGGACGTTAGTACCAAAACGAAGCGTACAAACCAGTACTAGTTGTTAATTTTGGATGTAAAAGTTTTGCATGCGGCTCCCCTCTCCTGCAACACAACATTTTTTCCCAGTTAAATATTTGTGGTTTAGTGCTGTTTGCTTGCTTCCAGTAGTACCTAACTGAGGAAATAAAATGGCTATCCTTCTCTCCCTTCAGTGAAGAACAGTCCAGGCTGGCAGCGAGGAAGTATGCAAGAGTTGTTCAGAAACTGGGTTTTCCTGCAAAATTTTTGGATTTTAAAATTCAGAACATGGTGGGCAGCTGCGATGTGAAGTTTCCCATCAGATTAGAAGGACTGGTACTCACACACCAGCAGTTCAGCAGGTAAACGAAGGCGCACTTGCGTTTGCTTCTTGCTGTGCATTGACTAGCTTAGAGAGCGGCATCTGCTCAGGTGGTTCCCCACACCAGAGAGAGCCTGCAGCTTGGGTCCTGTCACTGCTCTGCCTCGGGTGTGACTGATGTTGCCCAACACCAACCCATCAAAGTTACCTTCTTTGCCACTCTCTCCAAATTTTAGTGAAGTCTACATCTGCACTCTCCATTTCTGCAGTCCTGCAGATGAAAGGCTAGGACACGTTTGCTAGCCTGCTGAAACACTGTGACTCTCTTCTCTTACAGCTACGAGCCAGAATTGTTTCCTGGCTTAATCTACAGAATGATCAAGCCAAGAATTGTTCTGCTTATTTTTGTTTCTGGAAAAGTGGTTTTAACTGGTAAGTCACGACAGTACTTTATTGCAGAAGATCTAGACTGTGTTATAAACAGCGATCCCAGAGGCATACAGCTTGCTAGCTGCTTTCCTTTAGAAATGGCAGCACTGGGAAAGACCAGAATAGTACAGCGTGTTGTGGGTGAGAACCCACAAAGCAAACCACACGTGTTTGGCTAAATCATATGAGCAGCGATCTTGAATCCCGATCAAGAATGCAGGCGCCCAGAGAGGTGATGCTGCTAGCAAAATCTGGAAGCCTGCAGCTGCGTGCTAGGTGTGACTGAGCTAACTGCTTTGCGACAGCTTGACTGGAGGCTGCTCCCGTTTTCCATTGACGCAGCAGCCGAACAGGGGGAGAGAGCCGAACCCTGCGACCTCCCCAACCTCAGGCACTCCACCTGCAGCCTTCCTTTTCCCCTTGTGCTAAGTCTCACTGTGTAGAGAAAAAAAACAAGCCATAACTTACAGATGGAAGAAGGAACATGCCCCTGCAGGTGGTGGCCTCTGCTGCAGTCACCATTTCCAGCCCTGGCTTCCCCAGATGTTTGCAGTCTTGCAAGAAGCTCTGCTGAGTAGGCCTTTCTGCAGAAACATCCTGTGGGGCTGTGCTCTGCAGCTGAGTCTGCTGAGAAATTAGTTCTAGAAAACCTCACTTGTGAGTGTAGCGTAATCACGAAGATACTAATGAGACTTCTGGAAGTATCGGCCTCTAACTGTTTGTTCTGAAAATGTATGCTTTATATGAGACGTGTATTTAAAGAAAGAATTAGGTGGAAAGAGAGATTCATGTATATTTAGATCAACATTCTAAAAACTAAAATCAAGTGTTTGACTCTGCTGAGAAACTGACTGGATTCCCTCTTTCCCCAGGTGCTAAAGTTCGAGCAGAAATCTATGAAGCTTTTGAAAACATCTATCCTATTTTAAAGGGTTTCAGAAAGACAACATAACAGTTCCTACGTAGGTCAGAGGAATGGGGGGTACATTTTAGAAGGCATTGCGTATGGCACAGCAGTCACAAGAGACAGACTTCGGTGAAACTGCAGCACCAGGACTTGGACTATTTCCCAGTTAGTGCCTACTTCCCTGATGCCCAAGGGAATTGTTTTATTGATTATGTCTACTGAGTTACTGTGAGTTGCTTTGTTGGGCTGTTCCTGGAGCAGTCCCTCCAAGTTTTATTTATGTTCTAGCTTTTAAATAGTTTTAATGCCCGTTTATTAACAGGAAATCCATAAATTGGTTTAAAAGACGAATGCAACTGCGTCGCTCAGTGTGTAAACCACTTACATTGCCATGTATATATGTTTTAATTTCCTAAGACCATGGTTTTTATAATTTTCAGAACATACGCTTTTAAATTTTTTCAATTTTAAATCTGTTTGGTGCCAGACACATTCCCTCTTTCCAGTATTAAGCAAGGCAGAATAAATTTATAAATGAAAATGGCTCACTGTACATATATACATAATATATATATATATTCCTCTTTCCTCCTTCAGCTCCACATGTACAATAAACCCTGTTTATACAATTATGGGAACTGTCTTAATGAGTTTTAAAATTACACAACTGGTGAAGTGACGTATTAAAAAGCTTTTTAATTTAATCTGGATTTTTAAATAGCACACGCACTACTGCCAGTGACTTGCCTTACCAGTAGTCATATCCTTGGCAACAGTTAGCTTGAGTATTTCTGGTGTGTTAAACAAAAAGGAGTTTGTGTTCAGGGATGTGTTGCCTCCCATTCAACAGATGGGATTTATGCAAGTCTTAAATGGCTACACTTGAGTGAATTGGAAGAAAGGATTCTTGTTTAGCTTCTAGGATTTCCTTAAATTACTTTTGTATTTTACCAGCTCTGACAGTCTCACTATATTAGTGTTCCTGTAAAATGTCACGGCCCTTCCACCTAGAGTCAGTATGTACATAATCTTCCTTTTGAACTGTGCTTGAAGCTTAATGGGCTGAGAACTGAAAATAAACTTTTTTTTTTCTCCAGTACATTTCCAGTAATAACCTTTCTATGACTTGCACGTTCCCTCAAACAGCTGTTATCTGAAACTAACCCAAAGGGAACTGTGGTCTCTTGACGTCACTAAATCCATGTCTCATTCCAGAAAAGATGAAGTTGCAGCTGGCTTTGCTACCACACCACTTGCAGATCCTGAGTGAATCTATGTAATCCTTAGCTTTTATTTCTTCTCATAGTGGCATACGCCAGTGTTTCGTTGGGCTTAGCAGGAAGTTGGTGTCAATAACATAGCTTTGCCAGGGTAAGTTCAAGATACCCAAATACTGCATCACCTTCAGTGCCACTCCACGGTGTGCTGTAAGCTGGTCAACGTTCCTGAACGCTCTTCAACGTCACTGTGTCGCCATCTGTGCTTTTGTAGGGGCTGCAGAACTCTGCTAACTGGCAGCAAAGCCTTAAGTGTGATGATTTTCACTTGAATCAGTCAAGCTTTGTTGCCCAGAGAGGTGGTGGCTGCCCTGTCCCTGGAGGCCTTCAAGGTCAGGCTGGGCAGGGCTCTGAGCAGCCTGACCCAGCTGTAGGTGTCCCTGCTCACTGCAGGGGAGTTGGGCAGGGTGGCCTTCAAAGGCCCCTTCCACCTCGGATGACTCTATGCTTCTATGATAAGCTGTACTACAGTGAGTTAAGACAGCATTTGCCATTCCGTGAAGTGACCCCTTTAGAAGTTTGGCGATGACCAAACAGCTTTATACTGAACACATTCTCTGCCTGCTTGTTTGAGGATTCCCAACTTCTAAATTAATACAGAAGTAAAAACAGTGGCTCACTTTCAGAATCACTGGTAAGCAGATATGGATGGTTTGAGCAGGGTAAGGAACAAGTAACTGAAGCAAATTCTATACTGTACTTATGTGCAGTAAAGATCAGAGGTTTGTTTGGAAAACTGATCTTTACTGCAAATGTAGCTTTATGCACAGCTGTAGTTAAGCAGCTGTTACAGTAATGCAAGCATTACAGTTAGGGTTTTCTCTTCCCTCAGTTACACAGCAGTTAAATACCAGAACCCTCCCCCCAGAAGGCACTTGCCTTAAAACGTCACTGAAGTTAACAGTTAGAGTACAGTTCAGATTGAAAACCCCCTGCTCTGAGCAGCAGGTGAACGTGTTCTGGTACGGCTGGCTTTGCCTGAACTGCTTCTGCATCACAGTCCAATGAAGAAATAGTTTAACTCAGTTAATGGTTTTAAGTCAAAAAGAACAATTATTTGTTCGTTTCATCCTGAATTACCAAGAATCGTGATGTGTAGGACCTGCCTCCTGAGATTCACCGTGCCTTCTGGGACAGAGAAGCATATTTAAGTTACGTGTTTTAGGGCTAAGCAGCTCCACGTTAGCTATGACTGCTGGACACCTGCTGAGCATCAGCACTCATGATCCTAGAGCAGCCTGCTCTCCTTTGTGAATTACCGTTAGTTTTTGAGTAGCACAAAGAGAATCCTGGCAGCCAATCAGCTAAGTTTCTGAAGTTCAGTCACCAACAAAAGATAATTTTTACCAGTCCAAACCCACTTCATCTTTATTTAAACATTCAGAACTGGGATTTGAAGCTCAATGAAGAATCCCATCTGGCTTTTTACCAACTTGAAGTTGCCCCTCTAGAGTACAACAAAGAGGCTGTCTTGGTCATCTTCTCTCTTGTATCTGAACACTAACATCACTGATGTTAGTTCAGCCACCCGCTTGCAAAACGGACAAATGCGGTGAGAAACAAGTTAAGTGTAATATTTAGATGGTTCAGCTTAGGAAATTGATGGAAATTCAATAGAGCTTATGGAGAAGTCTTGTTTCCATATGAACTCCTCAGCATACTTATTTTCCGCACCGCAGTTCTCAGCACATGTGTACACCACCAGCGTCCCCCAGTCAATGCTCTCCCCGAGGCTGTCAACCTTAAGGTGGTTCAGGAGCTGTGGCATAACCTTCAGGGAAAAACAGGGGTTACAACTACTAAGTATCGCAGTATATAAAACATATTTATACTTCCTGAAACAGTGCACTCAATGCAAAGGGAATCAAAGGCATGGCTCTGTTTATTTTATCTATAGAATTTGCATTTGACCAAGTGTTGCTAAACTTGCAAGCCACTTTCCTTTTCAAATTGTCATAATTACATTTCTCATCTTTGTATGACAGGAAGTGTATTAAATATCGGTATGCTTCTCGCATTCAAAATGGTACAGGTGAATCCTTCCAGCTAGGCATGTTCCTAATTCACATCCTGAATTGTTTTGGTGGTGGTGGCTGGGTGTTTTTGAATAAAAAAATACCAGATTCCTATTACTGAAGAGATGGTTCCATATTCACAAATGCCCTATTTTATGCATGGTGTGAATTATTAGGATGGAAAGCTGCTTTCTGTATGTGAAAGTCCTATAGGAAAAAGCAGTCGCAGGAGTAAATATTGGCTCTGTACAAATTAGCATTGTTATTCTGTAGCAGCTTCAACTACTTTGCTCCAAGCATAAGCCAATGCCTACACAACTCGAACCTGTGCAGTCTGTCTGCGTTACCCGTATTACCTTTAAATGAGTTTACATACCTGGAATTCAAATACCCTTTTGGCACCGCATAAACAATTTGGGATATCTTTTTCTTCGGGAATATGTTCTCCTGAAACCCAGAGTGGGCCTTCTCCTCCTCTGCAGTATCTAATTATCTGAAACAAAGCAGAACTTTAAGTTACTGTCTTTCATCGTGTTGTAAAACTGGTAGTTACTGACACAGACGAAGCAAAAAGGCCTGCTCCTTTGAGTCATATCCGTGGAAAAGTTTACCAGCAGTAGATGCAGTACGCTAAACAAAACTGGTTCTTTACATGATTCAGCTGGTTAAGAAATCTTAGGTAAGTACACAGCCTTTTTTGCAATGTATCCCTGGATCACGGTATAGTTTGCATTTCTCTAAGGGACCCATAAATGCTAGGTGGGTCTTTTACAGTCTTGAGACGCAGGTAGAGTAAACTGACAGAGGAGCACAGAGCAGCGTACAGAAAAGTGCACTGTTGTCTACATGGAAGGGGACAGTTCAGGATGCAAGTATTTTCCAGACATTCCTATTCTGAGGAGGCCAACGCAGGCCAGTCAGTAGGGGAAGGGTCAGAGAGGGAAGTGGTGCGCCTGCCTCAAGGAGAGAGGGAGCAGACCCTAATGCCTGAGCTACAAGGTAAAAGGTGAAGAGAATTCCTTCTTCCTCCTCCACTTGTGTGGATTTAGGCCTGTTTCCTTTGAATGGAACCAGGAGCCCTGGTTTTGTTCAACAGTGTGGCTTTTTTTCAGCTGCTTGTGTTGGCAATGAATACTAGGGGGTTGATGGGGGACCTTTGTTTTAAATAGTTGAAATTTTGCATGAGCCGAAATCTAGGGAAGATTAGCTTTAAGTAAGATTACGTAGTAAGGTGTGTAGGGGATGACGAGGCACTCCCATCACCACCTCTAACCATATGAAAGACGGTGAAATATTTTGCAGGGGGAGCACAATGCTGTGTGAGTTCTAAGGCTGCTTCATCTTCTGACCTGCTCTGGTTCAGCAGTTATTCGGTCTTTGAAGAGTTGGAAGATCTTGTCTTCTTCAGTCTCATGTTTTGCCATTGCTTCTAACGTCTCTTCGTCTAATGTGTCACCTAAGCACGAAAAGGAACAAACAAACCCACAAAGATTACAGGTTAACACAAGACAGCAAAAATTAAAAGAACATTGCACCCCTGAGTGCATTTGGCTCTCAAGTCATTCCCAGTGTGCATCACTCTAAACCATACTTTTTCTTTTTGTAACATACTCAGATCCTGGCACACATCCATTTATTAGATTTAGTAGCATTTTAACATAGGTGTCAGTAGTGGAACATGACAAAAGGGAAGGAGGCAACCTACCAAAGTTTATGGCTTCCAGCAGGGATCACTGAGAGTGCTGAACCTGCAGCATGTGACATCTGGAGAAGGCCACCCATGCTGCACGTGTGCCAGACTGCAGCTTCTGCCACTGAAGAGTGCATCTGTTACGCTCCTGCCCCAGCCCTCTCAGCTTCACGTCAGCATGAAGCATTGAGCATCTCCAGGCAGCTTTAGACCAGAAAGGGCAGCTGGGTCCCTATAACACTGCAAACTCTCTGCCCTGGGTCTGTGCAAAGCCTGTGTGGTGACTACAAAGGCATTAATTTGGGGGGATAAAACTCCTACACTTCAACTTCCTAAATCAAGGTCAACTAAAATAACCTCAGAACAGTTTTCTTCTGGCACAGACAAGGAGGTTTGTTAAGTATTTTCCATGAATTAACAGAAGCTAGAACTCAAGTAAGGCCAAGAGCATCTAACTCAACCTCCTGATCCCAGCAGCGTCCAGGAAGAAGCAGATGCTCAGGGCCCTCCTTCTCTCACTGGAGCTTCTCCTTACTTGGGGGAGGCACACAAGGACACAGCATGCTCCCAGCTGTCAGCAGCTTCACTGCAGCAAGAGCTGCTCCAACAGCTCCTGGGGCTGGAGCTCAGCCTCTCCCGTATAAGCAACTTGTATTATGGGCTGCAGACAACACGCAGGCGCCACGGACAGCTGTAGGTTTAGCTCTCTGTCATCAGTAGTTCACACTGAACAGTTAAAAATCACAGCACTTGGTATTTTAAAGATCTATTACCAGTGAAGCCTGCATTACGTTTCTCACCTGTACTGCTTGTAACTCTGTGTTCCTCTTCTTCTGGTTTCTTTGATGCGTCCATAGCTCCTCCTTCATTATCAGGGTCTACAGTGCTGTCAGCGGGAAATTCTGGTTCCTCAGGTTCTATCAAAATTTCATATTCTGGAAAAAGGAACTCGTTATGGTCTGGCTTTGCATCCTCCGAGTCATCTACAGAACAGAGAACAGACACAACTTCACCATGTCATCTCGTGTTCCATGCTCTTCTCCCCAACAGTAGCTACAGCATACAATACAGCAAAAACACAGCCCAAACGTTGCACCAGCAAATACCGTCTGCATCGCTGTTAGACTTGATAGGAAAATAAGAAACATACTAATCACAGTAGTAAACTGCAGTAGATGCCATGTTGCTCTGAACCTTTGTAAATTCATGACACAGGAGACAGACTGAACAGTGCTAGCAGCTGCATTTAAAAACAAAACACAAGCACCTGGAGTCTGACACTTCTATGCAGACCTCGTTCTAACTAGCATTCGCACACCAATATCAGCTACACATCAGGCACCCTAGGGACATTCCACTGCTCGTGTTCTTCCACCGCACACTGTGAACAAAGTTGCCACAAATGCATCAAGTGCACCTTCTGTAACGACGGTATTAGTTAGCGCCATTACATTTCATATCCTCCCTGCTTCAGTTAAATGTTTCAAAGTGTGACCCACAACTTGATTTGCACAGCCCAGGTTTTTACCTGCTGCTTACCTCCACTTCCTGCAGTGAAGGTTTTAGGGACCAGCATTGCAAGGTGTGTGAACAGAGATACAGCACGCGCACGCACAGTTCTGCTGCACCGTTACATACCGTAAATACTCTGCTGCGCTTGCCCTCTAACAGCCAGCAAACAGATGGGAATGAGACAACAGTGCGAGAGGGGAGGGGGTGGCTTAAGAGAGGGGTCTCCAAAAAAGCAGGCTTGAAGAAAGTACTTTTTGCATCTACTGACTTCGCGGTACCCTTTTATGCATCACCTTTATATGTTCCTTTACAGATTATGAATGAGGTATTGTAAAAGTAAAGCGTAGGAGACCTAAAAAATTGGTCTGTGTCCTTTCAGCATTTTTGACGTAGCAAGGGCAGAACGAGGTCTTTGCGAGAGCCCCCAGAAAAGTTCATTAGCCTTGTAGGATCAAAGACCCCGAATGCTTATGTCATTGAAGCACACACCTAACGACGAGTGCAGCTTCTGAAAAACAGACTTGCAGCTCCCTTACAACAAAAGACACGAGCTTCTTTCGTCTCTCCCTGCAGGCTCTCACACCACTATGAATTTCCGGCACGCTGCGAGAACTCCTGACATCGCAACAGCCACGCTTCACAGCCGGCTCTGCGCAAGCAGCAGCGTGCGCACCCGCAACCAAGCAGCGAGGAGCGAGCTGACCCCTCCTTCCCCCGGCTGCAGCTGGACTTGCGCCCACCCCCGCGCCACCCACCACCTACGCGCGGCCCGGCGCGCCTCCTCCGCAGCCCCCCCCCGGCCGAGACCCACCTGCGTCCC
>VXAV01004890.1:258235-276486 GCA_013399715.1 Alectura lathami | reverse complement strand
ACGCAGAGGGGCCACGGCCCCGCGTCCCCCGCGGGCACCGGGAGCCCGTCCCCGTGTGTCCAGAGCCACTCAGAGCCTCGCGGCCACCGGCTTCAGCACGGGCGTCCTGGCGTCTGGCAGGAAGAAGAACAGAACGTGAGCACCTAGGGCAGCACCAAAGCGCCCCAATGAACTGCTGCTCGGGTTGTTGGCTTTGGCCACGGGGTGGCCCCAGTACTGCCAACAGAGGAGAGAGATCCGAAGCTGCAGTCAGCTATACAGAAAGAAGTGTTGTTAAAAACAAAAATGCCATCATACGATTTCTTTACAGATAAATTTGACAAACCGTTAGGAAAAAGCGCTAGGTCTGATGCATGTTCATTGCCCAAATTCACGCGCAGTTTGAGAAGCTCTCTGCAAATGTATCAGAGATCACTCAGGACACTCACCAAACATGTCCAGGATTTTATGAATAGCTTCTTGATTTACATTGTAAGTGAATCCATTGGACCTACAGTTAAAAAAAAAAAAAAAAAAAGCAAACAACTATTTCTTCAATTAATATTTCTTATTTCAGTCTTTTCTACACAAAATCTGAATTAAACATTTTCATAATTTCAAATTTTTAAACCTGCCAAGCACGCTTATTTTTTAAGGCGTGACAGACTTTTAAACAAACTGTACTCAAGGACTGTTATGGTTTCTTTATCCTTCCTCTGGTCCACATTCCCTGTGTCCCTCTTCCCTCGAATTTTCATTAGGGGAACTGCAGGAAGAGAACACTTGTTTGTTTTTAAATGTACCATTTTCAAGACCCTATCATTTTCAAGACACTCCATCTCTGAAACCCTCAGCTGATCTCAAAATCTGGTGCACTCAATTTATTTACGTAAAAGAGGAAGGTGAATTCAGCTATTTAGCACAATGACTTTGCAGGGGACATGCAACAGCAGGACTTTTTTTTTGCACTACAAGCCTTAACCAGTCCATTTCCTGGACAGACACACAAGACGACAGCTCAGGGTCATCAGTGGCTAACAACGTTCCGTGAAGCAGCCAAGGCAACGCGGGGCCTTGCAGCAGGGACTCCCGTAGTTACACTTAAAATATAACAAGTGCCGCCACAGCACAAATGAATTTGATAACATGAAACGTATGTCACTGTATTTCTGTATCACTACAGCTGTTTTGTAACGTTAGGCCTGTGAACTACGAACTGTGTTAAACAACTTTAACGACTCAGCTTTCAGATAAATTGATCTGAGATGTCAATACCAAAACACCCGAAAAAGTACGAGCATCCCTGATCATTGCTGACATTGCCCAGTGAGGTGTGTTGTAACACCCAGAATAACAACTCTTTCAATAAAGATAAGCAGGATTGTTCTCTTTGGTCATCAAAGCCCTGGTAGAAACCTTGAAAACCAAGAACTACAGAAGGGGGCGTCAGAAGAAGCCCAGCACTGGGTTATTCAGCTCTGGAGATCGAGTGTCTGCTGTGCTGAACAGCTCCGTCACTAAGCATTTCCAGTAAGGCCACGCTTTGTCTCCTGCAGACCAAAAGGCCAACAGTACTTACATTTTCTTCTTCTTCACAGCACCCAGGTGCACAAGAGCTGCTAAGGCATTCTTCTGCATGTCGGAAGACAGTGCTTCGTAACACTGCGTATTGCCTACCGAAAGAGCAGAAAGGCAATGAAAAGTTGTGTCACCGCCCGCTCGCAGGTTATGCTTGTAAAATCCGATTGCACAGCAGCTGTACATACCCTTCTCAAGAAGCTGAAAAACAAAGTTGCGGGCTCCGGGGACAAACTGCTTCTCGGTGAAGGCTTCCTTTGTTTCCTTTGACAGATATCTGAAAATTAACTAACATTTAACAAAAATTAGCACTGCCTTGTGATTGTCAAATTGCTTTTAATTGCCAACAAACACGTCCTCATCAGGATTAGTATTGTTACACGTTGTAAAGTCTGGAGAGGAATTCAAAAGGTATCATTAAATAGTGCACCTGAAATTTTTATTGCTGTTTAGAAAGCATGAGAATCTTAACATTCAAATCTGATTCAGCATTACTGTAATAGTTACCTCAGACATTAATTTCAGGTTTCTGTTCTTGCAGTCTAAACCAGTATAATTTTATGGAAACATTATCTGTTTTACAGAGGGGAAAAAAAATCAGGCAAATCAGTACAGATCAGCCTAAGCCATGCATGAGACCAGGAACAGCTCCCTCATGCACTAGGCTCATCCGGCACTGGTGTCACACCGACCTATCAGAGGTTTTTGCCTCCTACTTGTGCACGTGTCATTTATTACAGGAGCGTAAGATTTTAGCTGTATCAAAATCTTTGGGAAAACCAAAGAATTTAAAGAGATACCGATTAAATAAATGACTCTCCCCCGCCCCACACACACACCCCACCCCCAAAAAAAACAGGCCATCAGATACAAGATGCAAACTCATTTCTGCACCTGGCAGGACAGCCCACAAAATGAATTAAGTAAGAGCTCCCCATAAGAAAGGGCAATGGAGCCTGCCAGCAGCACACTCCCTGCAAAGCTTGTAAACCCACAACAGCTCATCACGTTACGAGGTAGTTTACTGGGTTAGTCATCTTGAAAAGCGTGAGCCAAAAGTTGAAATCACGCTCCTGGAGGATGGGCGGCGTTAAGATACTTGTTACTGCTATTTCTCCACTCCGCTGCTCCCCAGCCCTGAAAACAGTCACTATTTATACTGCATAAGTTTCACTGCTCTCCTAGGATTAAAAAAAAAAAAAAAAAGAAAAAGAAAAACAACATACCTGATAACCTTCCACAAAAGGCCTGAACATAGCTGACAAGAAAGATACTATAACACTTCCATTGTCAGTAGGGTAGATTTCCTGCTGAGTTGCTTGAATTGCATCACATTTTGTGAGTAGAAAACATCCTTCCTCAAAATCCTGGAAGAAAGAAGCACAACTGAAATTCTAGCAGCTACAGCAAGTGCAAAGACCTTTCCCCACAAAACAAACAAACAAAAAAAAAGCCCACCACAACAAAATAGGACCCAAGGGCACGGCATGGAGCTGCGTCAGGGGAGGGTCAGGCTGGGGGTTAGGAAAAGGTTCTGCACCAGGGGGTGGTGGGCTTGGAATAGGCTCCCCAGGGCATTGGGCACGGCCCCAAGCTCAAGGGGCGTTTGGACACCGCCACCAAACACGGGGTTTGGGTGGTGCTGGGTGGGGTCAGGGGTTGGGCTCAGTGATCCCTGTGGGTCCCTTCCAACTTGGGACATTCTGTGATTTTACAATTCTGCTGCCGTTTCTCAAATTGATTCTGAGGAGACTTGAACCATTTTTTTCCTACATACCAGAAATACCCTTCTAAAAAGGAGTGCCAGTATGTCGTTAAACAGAGAGGTATCTAGAAGCACAACAGGCCTAGGACTTCAGAAAGAAGCTGTGGCTGCTGTTGTAACAGCCAGCCTAAGCTCCCTCTGGATTTTGTCAGAACAGGACAAATAGTCTGCTTGAGAGTTTTGTTGTATTTTGTTGTTGTTTTAAATCAAGATTTGCTTTTATCTCATGCCTGCTGTTTGTGATAAATGATAACACAGTTCCCTGACCTGCTGTCTACAAAAAAAAAAAAAAAAAGCCAATTCTATGGCCAAAGGTTACAAAAGATGGAAATGTCAATGACAAAACCATTTTCCTGCCAACACCAGGGGAAGGGCATGGCCATGACAAACACATGGATGCTGATTTTAATATAGTCACAAATCCTGAGTACTCTTATGAAAATTATTGTCTTGGTGTTTAAAAAAAAATGCCACCAGATATTTGGCCTTAACATTTAGTAAAAATTACATTTAATCAGTTTTAAATCCAAACCTGGACTTACCAGTTTGTACTGGGTATGATGTTGAACCAATTTTTACTAATAAACTTGTGCTCACCTGCATTGCAAGCTGCCTGGACTAGAGCCAGGTCCAGCCCAGCAGGATGCGCACAAGCTGACCTAGCAAGTCCTGCAGAGAGCAAAGTACTGCCTGCAGTTTTCACAGGCTGCCCGTGCCCAGCTGCTTCAGGAGAGCGTGCAGACACACCGAGCCCTGGGATAAGGCAGCATGGTGAACAACACTGGCTTCATCTCAGCAATGCTGATATGGGAGTGGGGGTGAAAGGAGGGGGACGCTGTTTTCAAGCAAATACAATGCAACTAAAGCCTCCCTAGGAGCCTACTGGGGACACTGCTGTGCAACTGGGAAGGTTCTCACTTCAAAACCCTTCATAGAATTGAGAGGGTACAGCCTGAAAGATTACAAGTGGCACAGCTTAAATCAGGCTTTACCGTAAGCACTGCCTTCCGAGTGCTCACGATGTACTATCTGAATTTACGGAAGACTGTAAAAGGCAGAAATAAAAGTCAGGGAGAGGGGGTGCAGAGCTGCACTTGAACTCGCACAGCACCAGGTGTCAGCGCAGTGCTCTGGCAGCGCTGCCGCCGCAGACCACACAGAACAACTGATTACAGCTGCCCCAGAAGGAGTGTAACCAACCAGAGGACAATAACTGCTCAAATTTAGAGCTGCAGACTCCGTTTGTCCAAGATAACAAGAACACGCGTGGCTGACCATTACTTGGTACAGTATCTATAGGTTAACTTCCTGAAAGAGCAGCAGTGCCACTCGGCTACACAATCCGCAAGGCCTCTGAGGAAGAACTGCCGTGCTGTAACCTCAGTGGGAATTCCTGTTTGGCCTCTGTGCTGAAGCCAAACATACCTACGTTAAGACATTTTCTTTCTACTTTTAAACCCATGCTGGAAGACTGCTGGCTTTATGCACAAAAGCCAAACTTCTGCTACAGTTCATTTTAACAGTTCAGAACTGGGTAATTTCAGACTTCTTGGCTTTTCACTGGAGGGGAAGGAAAAAAAAAAAAAAAAGGATTGCATATGCAACCTCATGGATTCAGACAATATCTTGCAACTAACCAAATGACTACCTCCACTCTGACTTTCTTTTACATTCTCCCTCCCACTTACAGATGAAGCTGATAGCTCTGCAGGTATTTATCACAAGCACTTGGCAAGCAGATGCCAAAATCAGATGCTCTTTCAGTTGGCTGTGCTTTGGACTATCATTACTTTTGTATAAAGGATGTTTTTACCTTCAGTGAAATACCAGGAAAGAAGATGAACTCATCAGAAAATACATCCCTCAAGAAGCTGAAACTGCTGTAGACTTCCTCTGAAAAAACATTGTGAAGTGCTGTTGTTTAAAAAGGTAATTTAAAACATGCCACTGAAAAGCCATTTAAACCTTGTTTGAGAGAGAATATCTACCTTAAATAAAATTTGGACTGGACACTGAAAGCACGCGTACATATACAACGACGCATGCTGCAAGGGAAGTGACCCGAGCACTCCCAGATGCGTACTCCTAGACTCAGCAACTCCTGGACTGCAGAACAGCGTAAGCAAGGATTGGGATCACCTCATGGTAACTCTGCTCTCTCAGCAGAATATGCCTACTTTCAAAAGTACCAAGGGGTAAACAAACAGTAAAGGCAAGCAAAATACCACTGTCCCTTCCCAACACATTCACTTGATGCCATGAGACCTCATTCCGAGTCCTGGCAGAACGCTCACCCACAGGATCCTCCTTCTCCTCTCACCCGTGGCAGGGCAGGGGGCAAAGCCACCGGGCTCCCCACACTACCCAAACGTACCTTTCCTGAAGCTGCGCGTCATTTGCAAGGCAAGTGCCACCAGAGACGGCCGCACAAACACGTTCAGCAGCTGGTTTCTGTAGGTGCCACACATGAGGATGGCCAGAGCTCGCTTGAAGACAATTTCCCCTACGGCTCCGTCTTGCGCTCCTTTGTCGTTGAGGACCACACGGCCATTGACCAGGCGAGCAATGTTGGAATGCAGGGCGAGGCCAGACAGGACAGCTTTTTTGGCACACAGATTATCTAGCAGGGAAATGCAACACTCAGCAAGACGCAAAAGGGAACACACCTTTGCTGAAACTGCCTAAAATGCACCAGTGTTTCATCAAGGTTTATCACTGAGGACAACTGTTACATCAAGTATTCAGTCAGAAAAATGTTCTCAGTCCAGGCATTGTGTGCAGTGGAGAGAACAAATTGCAGACACTTCTGTAATTACAGCACTTCAAATTCTTCCACTCGCTAACAATAACAAGAAATCCCTGTGTCTCTGGAACAAAGATTCTGAGCCTCCAAATACAAGAGGCTAGAACCCTTTGGTGGATACGTTCGTCACTAAGGAAATACTTTTGCTTAGGCATTTCTGGCACTATAAATTTAATCAGATGCACAAGTCTTTATAAATTTTTCAACCTGCATGAACAAGACACTCCTCATCCCAAATTAAGTTTTAAGAAATCCTAGCAGAAGCGTCAGTATATAACATATCTGCTCAAAGAGAAAATAGTTTGCGCTTAAACCCAAGTAACTTCTTGTTTTCATTAAAATCCTTGCCTAAAGCAAGGAAAGGCGTAGATCTAGTTTTTCGTTTGTTTGTTTTCTAAAGAAGAAAGTCCTTCAAAGGCAGACGTGAGCTTTGCAAACCTACAGGCTTTGGTAAAGATTTCGTTGTCAGAGTAACACACCGCAAACCTTAGGCGGAAGAAGAACAGCATCTCAAGTCTTGAAATAGATTCGTCTTTCCTAGACTGTCTTGGGCTTTAAACACAACTTTCACTGAACGTGAACTCTTTGGCAAGCAAGGAAAGAAACAATAAAACCACTGAATGAACACGAAAACACACTGTACACGATCAGAGCAATACAAGTGTATCAAATCAGTGCCGCCTTTGACTGGAAAATACATTTAGATATCCTTTCCCCTTATGCAGGCTCTCGTGTAGAAGCTACTTGCACCTTATTGGCTCCTTCAGCCTTCTGTATTCCACCTCTGTCACTGTTTTCACAGGTTTCTCGGCATAATCAGAAGCAGAAGCCTGAGTGAGTCATGGTGCAGCTCCCATTTTTACATAAAATTTCTAACCCCTAGGGAGATGTTCTGCCTGTGAATGATTGTTCAGAAAAGGAAGCAGAATCAACCTATCCACGTGCACGCAAACAAATTTTATATATAAAAACAAAGAAGCCACCTCCTCAAGAGTCATCCCTGCATCCCCAAAAGGATAAAGTGAAATTCAAGAACAAATAGACGAATCACATTCTGGACTTCGTTTATCTCACCTATTTGTTCGGGCTAGTTCTTTGTCGCGGTACCAACTCACGCTCAGTAGCAAGCAACAAATGCAGCATTCCGCTGGGTTGCTGCAGACTGGGTAACCGCCTGTGAATTACGCAGGGTTTGGAAAGACATTAGGCAAACCTCAGTGCCTAATGCAATGTCCCCTTCGTTCCTCGCTTCAGGAAATCATGGTAAATGCCTGTCCTGCCTCAGTCTGACTGTTTTTCAAAGCAGCACCTTCTACAGCCTAAGGCAAAACCCCTTATATTCAGCATCACTTCTGGCGTATTCTAAAACACATTTATGACTCAGCACCTATGGAAACAATCTGTGAAGTCGTCACCATACACCGCTTCTACCTAGATGTGAGGTATCCTTCCTAAGCAACAAAAGGAACAGAAATAACATCTGTGCCTACCAGGCCATTCAAGGAATCCTCCAAAAGTCTGTGTTAAGCCTTTCAGCCACAGAGTCTTTTCTACTAGAAGTTCAAAATCCATGGCCGGCAAATTCTGGAGCAGAACAGCAGCAACCAGCACCCACGGGCTCAAAACCATGTTTTCTATTTGCAGGAGCTCCATTTTGTAAGCTACATCACTGACAAACTCTTGGATATCCTCAGATGGCTTTTGTGGAAGATGCCTGAAAAGAACAATGCTGTTCAAGGTTAAACAGCTCCAAAATCTGGAGTATAAATCACGCTCTTCCTTCCTTCTCACGTACCGCTCCCAGATCCTAACAACCGGAGGGTAGTTCTGTCCCTGTACTATGCAGTACAGGGCAAAACACTGGTAGATTCACAATAGTATTTGACTCAGAACTCTGCACTGATGCTGTACATTTGCTATTTGTGATCCTCAGAACAAACAAATCAATCAATCAATCACATTTTGTCTATCAAACTGCACAACCACCAAATCCAGCCATAGCCAGAGCGTCCTTGGTACAGGATCACGTAACTGCTTGCAGTAATAAAGTAAGAAGGGAAAGAAAGGGGAATTTTTATGTAACAAAACCACTGAATTCTCAGGAAGCAGAGCTTTCCCTGGCTCGTGCATCATCATAAGCTTTTAAACTGGCATATCCTCCACCTAGAGCAAAGCAGTAGAAGTACCAACAGTCAGTCACAAGCATGATAATCCTGAGCTCAGATAAAACAGTGGTCAGATGGAGGGGAGGTGAGAGAAGTTGAAACCTAACCGAAAAAGTGAACTTCCTTATTTCTCCACTGGTGGGGACTAAACAAATGCTTCCCCATGCATAAACCACAGAAAGAGTTGGTACCTGGGAACCAAATTATACGGGCATAGATTGATTCTCCCAGAAGCCAAGGTTCTCAGTGATACCGGCTGCCCAACATAGACGTGTATGGTGCCGAAATTGTCACTGAGGATTCTCCTGGCCTTCAGCAACCCCTAAGGAAATGGGAAGAGCAAAAAGCAATTTTTAGCCCTACAGGGTGTGTATACATCCACTTCTGTTTC
Source organism: Alectura lathami (assembly GCA_013399715.1). Classification (NCBI taxonomy): domain Eukaryota; kingdom Metazoa; phylum Chordata; class Aves; order Galliformes; family Megapodiidae; genus Alectura; species Alectura lathami. Next base: position 267,805 of record VXAV01004890.1, on the reverse strand, counting down.
GTTCTTAAGAGTTTACATACAGATGTAGATTCTTTGGGCTTTGGGACCCCTAAGAGTTCATATGCATAGAGAGATTCTTCTAATATCCTCTCGTAGCTGATGCTGATGGGAACGAGGTACGTGTCAAAGACTTCACGTTTTAAAAAGGGTTCCATTACAATACTGAGAAGACCTGCAAGTTGGATTAAAAGAAGTGAATCATTTGTCTCTTCAAACAGGGAAAAGCACTGTGGAAATGATCTCTCAATTTTAGAAATTGCTAATAGGTGTGCATTGTACTTGGTCTCTCTGAGCAAACAGAAGCAGAAGACGTTGTCCAAGCTCTAACACACAGAAGGTGAATGTAAGCAACACCCCTGGAGAGCTCTCTGTGCTCTTTTCAATGGCATGGCTCTTGAGTATCTCTTTCTAAAGATTCCCTGGGACTTTTACAAACGGCTTACGATATTTCTGTGCTGGTAAGGGAATGCCAACTTTCCAGAAGGAGCAGAGAGAAGAGTTCTGCAATTAAGCACACAATGGGAGAGAAAGCAGCAGAGTGCATGAGACACGCATTGCCCTTCTCTATATAGCCCTGGGACTCTAACTGTGGTGTTCTCCACTCCTCTGACAGACCTCAGCCACCTCCCACCACTCCAACATCCCTTCCTGTCTGAAGAACTTGGGAAGAACGCAGCCACTGATGAAAACACTACAGCCCTGACAGGTTCCAAGCCGTCCACAAACCTACCGAACTTTGGAGTCAGCGTCTTAGCGGTGCGGCTTCTAGTCCCTTCAAGAAAAAATTCTATTGGGGCGTAGCCATTCTTCAAAAGTAAAACAAACAACAAGCTGGTCAGAAAAATGAAAACATTTCTTCTCTACCGCCCACAAAGAATTTTAAGTACTTAAAACACAAGCAGGTGGTTTTTTTTGGTTTTATTTTATTTTTTTTTTTGTAATGGAAGCCGTGCACCTCTAACTTCAGTCATTTCAAAGCCCTTACTTTTTCATCTACTGCATTTGCCAAACCATATAGATAAATTAACACAAATATTTTGTCTGTCATAAAATATGGGCACATAATCCAAAGCAACTGATCAGCAGCAGTTTGTTAACTGCCCGCTGCTGAACCGCAGTGACAGAGAGCACGCATGCTCTTCACCTACATTAACTCTGAGGTAAAATGCATTTCCTCAGCCATACTAAAGACGTTCAATCTCACGCCTACAGCAGCACGCACATTTAACACAAATCATTGCAGTACGGTATTTCTTAAAGATACATTTTGGGAACTCACTAATTTACTCACCCTTAACATCGTTTTTACGTATTCAGCAAACACTGCCCAGTAGAGCCTGTTCCCACCAAAGGAACGTCGCATAAAGAAGGCACCTGCCCTTCGCAGCAGCTCGCCAACTATCTTCATCCCTAGGAAATCTGAAAAACAAACAAAACCCAAAACCACACACAAAAAATCTATCAACATCTGCCAGCAGAATCAACCACTTCTGTAAAAAACTCATTCAATTGCCAGAATAAAGGAGATCTCTTTTAAGGCTCCTGTTGTTGCAAATACTTGCAGGACATGACTGGCATGTTACAACATGCTTTCATTTTCTTTTTTTTGTCAACAGCATTCACTTAGAGCAATTTATTTTGACAATTCAGATGTCCAGATTTCACCCACAACAAGGACTGCTTTTTAAAATACATTGTCTCACTTGTCTTCAGAAAGATCGGTTACCACTGAATGTATCCCAGATAACACAGAAATTAACCCCAGAAATTAACCGACTGATTACTCTACATTATACAATTTAAGAGCGTGATTCATCATTTCGGGAATGGTAGACTAAATCAGCTGCAGTTTTGGATAATTTTCTAGAATCAAGCAATCACTCAATGCTTAGCTTGCCAAAACCAGAAAGCACTTAACGCTAGCAAACTTATTTGGGAGGTATTGAAAATGAGCCTACACAGCAGCTGGCCATTTCCTGCTTCCTTCTTGCTGCCTCAATCAGTGAAGCATTTCAGGATGGATATTCACTCCCCAAGTATATTAAAAAAAAAAAAAAAAAAAAAAAACATAAGGAAANNNAAAAAAAAAAAAAAAAAAAAAAGATATCAGGAAATGGGCTACAGACCCTGGGCAACAACAGCAGCTGTCAGAGCTCCCCACCTTTTCCTCTGACCTGCTACGTTCCCTCTCTTATCTGTTTGTTCCAGGCTCATTCACCCCCCAGACTCTCAAAGAGATCATCTAGTAAACCAGAGTTGGGTACTAGGTTCCCAGGTCCTTGCTAGCTTGCCTGTGCACTGCACCAGATCCAAGGTCATCATCTGCCTGCTGAGAAAACTTGGTGGCACCCCAGACTTCCAAGATCAGGCCTCTCAGTTAAATGCTGCCATAGCCCCAGGAGCTCCAAAAAGCACATCAACTCGGAAGATATTGACTGTTAAAGTCTTCAAAATTTGATTCCCATAAATAAAATTGGTTTCATCTGCTTTGGAACTATGTCCCAGACCTTGACAGCTTGCCGTCTGAAGGGAAGTTCTGTTTCCCAGCCAGCTCTGCCCTCAGCACTCCACATGAGGAAGTTCTGCCAATGCTTTCAAGGGAATCAGTCACACCACCACCAAGCAGGAGGTGATTGGCACTCAGAATCAGGCTACTGTGACTGCAGTTAAAACTGTATCGAGTATCACAAAAGGCTCTGTGTACACAGTAACTCTTGGCAAGTTTTTGCCTGTATCGGGCCAAGAAAGCAATACACTAGTCTGCTTGACAACAGCTATCTTTACTCAGCCCTGGGTCTGCAGATGAGGTACTTCCGGTTGAACTTGCGATGAAAAAATTTACCTTTGACTGGACTCAACGCAGAGGAGACGCATGTGCGCTGCAGACAAGGGCATTTTAACAAGGTGCACTTGGAACAGAAGTTAAATGCAAGTATTTATAGCAGCAGCTACCAAAGCTACTGGTTCTCTGAATCCTGAGCACACCAGCAGAAGAACATACTTGCCTATTCCTGCAGCAATGACAGGCAAAGCCAAGTCATACGTATACAGCAAGTAAGAGAGCATCAAAAAGTCTATGTAGCTCCGGTGACTGGGCAGCAGGACAACTGGGTGCTCCTGGATGGCATGTTGCAACTGAAAAAAGGAAAACCAGAACAAACAACAGTGTTCCAATATTTTCAGAATGACTGTTGAAACGCGCAGATACAGACCCTCACATGGCTTAGGAAAAACAGAAGCTCAACTGCTGAGCACAGTTTCCTTGTCTACTTTCTGTCTTCCTTGGCATGGAACCACAGGAAATTTGGAGCAGTATTTTCCAGAATTGCAACCTGTTGTTTACAGGCATCACAGGACTCAAAAGACAGGGCCACCTCAGCACACGATGGCATAATCCTAATCCCTTCTCATGGGAATGGGAAATCCAGTAGGGGCTGTCCAGTAGGGGCTGTCAGTGCTGACATGGCTACGTCTTCCCCTGTATCCTCCAGGGCAGTGACAACCTGCAATGGAACATGGGACAGCAGATCCCCAGGGGACTGGGGCAAACTTAAGACATCTCCTGCATCTGAGGTAGAGTGTTTGTGGATTCCAGCTGTATGAAGGTTTTGCAGATCAGTCAACTCACTCATCCCTATAAAACTAGGTTTTCACTCCCAATTCAGCTGAATGCATTATTAAATGTAAAATTTCAGACAGCAAAACTCTTTTGGTGATCTAACAGAACTGAAACACAGCTACAAGTATTCCTTGCACATGCTCTGTATTCCTTATAACAAACCTTACAATCACCCTGATACGTTCCATTCAGTTCAGAAACCCACTAAAGCTGCAACAAGTATATTTCACCATCTCACCACTCTAGCAACTTACTCCAACTTTTTCTTTTTATATTCTTGACCACATACCCCTATTCCCTCTAAAAACAGCTCCCTCCAGCATTTCTATTTATCTGCTGCCCAGGTAGCTGTTGTCACATTCCACTCCACATGGAAAACTGCTTCCAGGACGTATTGCATTATCTGCTGCTTTAAAAGGCAAATCAAGCTAGCAGAAAATCGGTCAAAGGTTTTTTTTTTTTTTTTAAATAATAATAATTCAAAAACTGTTGAATAAAGGTTTCTCATCTCTTATGTCTCATAAATCACTTGATCAACATTAGTCATACAGAGAACTTTTTTAAAATTAGGAATTCAGAACCCTGAAGACCTGGCAAAACAATGCCATGAGTGAAAAAAAAAAAAGCAACAAAAGAGAGGATGACAGCCACATGTGTCTTCTTTCAACAACTATCCTTAATGTCAACGTTATGGAAAAAAATGCAAAAACAAACTGTTTACATTATTTATTCTTGCAAGATCACAATTACTTTTATACTACTAAAAAAAACGTAGGCAAGTTCTTTCTAAGCATCAAAATGCACGGCATGAATAATTTTTAAATGTTACGGATATATTCCTCATTGCCAAATGTATCTCAAGCGAAGGCCTATCTCTCTCCAAAAGATGCAAGAAGCTTTATACAAAACGTCTCCTTACCATCAGAAGCATTTGGAACATGTGCAAAAAGTTTTGCTGACTCAAATACTCACACATCATCTGTCTTTCCCCCCTTTATTAAGAAAAGTAGCAATAAACACAAGTGCAGTCTTTTGTTTAAAAAAGGGTATTTTTTGTATTTTTTCCTAGAAGTGAAGATTGAAGCCTTTGTCTGAGTGACCAGTGTCAAAACACAACAGCTTTTTATTTTCCCCCAAACAGTACTCACTCTCTGCATTCCTTCTTCATTCACACAGACTCTCTGGAATAGCTGTTTAAATATTTTGCTCAGAGTAAAGGCAAAAAATCTGACAGCTCCCAGTCGCATGCTGTGACCCATCTCATCCAGGATTTCCATGGCTTCCTCTTGAATAATATCAGGCGATTCTCCCATTTCTTTTGCTAACTGACGGGAAATACAACAAACAAAAGAGCCGTCAGATGTCGTCCCCTTCTCCTCGCCCATGCACACCGCTCACTGTGCCGCAACAGTTCAAGAGTCAGCAAGGTCTTATTTTATGTGATAGGCGTACATCTAACCTTACAGAACCTGTTTGGTGCCAGCCAGCAAGGAAAAGCCAAGTTAAAGCTGTTCACAATCAGGTGAGCTTAGCTGACAGTTGGGGCTGAGGAATAACACTGGTTTTTCCCCAAACACACTACCTGAACGTGCTAGCCTGGAGCTTCTTCAGAGGAGGTTCAGGAACTAAGAATATTTGATGTCTTCTTGGCCCGAAGAAGGCTGTGTCAGTTTTCTTTAATCAGTAAAATGAAACTTACTCTTGCAGAGATGTTCAGGTAAATCTCAGAAGTGCATTTGGGGTGGATTTTAAGAGTTGGCCGAAGAACCTCAGCCCTACCATGCTTGAATTTCTTTGTAATTTATGACTTTGGCAATGGTGCCGTCTCTACCAGCTCTGCATATCAATGTTCTTTTCTCTTTTCTTATGCACATTCCCTTTTGAAGTTTCTTAGAACAGACTTAAATAAAAGCCTTCCCTTCTACTTGTACCGGAGAGGTTCATATTCTCTCTTCTAGAAACATTTAGCTGAGAAGCTCATCTTTCGCTGTTACGAAATGAGGAACATGCCTTTCACTGAACACTAAATATGAAGAAAGAGGAAGAATAACAGAAGAAAAAGCTTCCTAAACAGCATGGCTCTGTTGAGAGGCCAGCAGCACTCTCAGTGATCTCTAGCCCAAAGCTGAGAGCCAGACTGCACTGGCAGGACTGCTGACCCCCTACAATCATTTGACACTTGTCTGAAAAATTTCTGCCAAAATGGTTTCCCATCAGAAAAGCAGCACTTCAGAAGAAAACATCACACGAGCACCTTTCTGAGAAACCCTCCGCAAAATATTTTCTTTCAGACAACAAAAATGTGGATACATCTTAGTATTTCTAATGCAAAGAATCCTGTGTGAAATATAACTCTTGTTTTAGGGAATGTAATATTTATGAATCAATCGTAGATGCATCACTAGCCTACGAAATTGCTGCAAGACATCCTCAAAGCACAAAAACATCTACTAAGAGTGTGTTTCACAGCGCTGCTCTGCGGCAAGGACAGCAGAGGAGGAAAAAAAAAAACGAAAACTCAAGCACATTGCTCAGCTTGGATGGCGGAGTGTCACATGAGCAAAGTCAGAACACCACGACAAACCACCCAACAGCTTTACTGGCAGCCCTGTGGTAAATCAGTGTTTGCCTTTCCTGCCAGAGAAGCTCGGCTCTCAAGTGACTGATTCACTGGGCTGTCCTCCAAACTACAGCTACCGTGTGCAACAAGGCCAGCGGTGACTTTTTCCCCCGTTGCCACTCACAATCTGGCTGTGTTCAGTCCACTTGGTTTTGCAGCTCAGCGTTCAGGCTCACCTGCTTGATGACGTACTGAACCTGCTCCGACTGGAGAACAACACCTTTAATCGCGTTTGGCTTGCAAGGTGAAAGGCCTTTGTAGATTACGGGAGTATAACATTTCATTGCGTATCTCAAGTCACTGGACAACCGTCTTTCCTCCAAGATATCTTCAAACTCATCTCTTTTCTTTGACGTGAGCTCTTTCTGCTGGGAACACACAAGCAACAAGTGAGACACTGTCTCGAGTGATTCAGTGATCTGCTCGGCTGCAGGAGTAAAACATCAGCATGCAAAACTGTGGCAATGTCCGGTTGTTGGTTTTTTTTAAGCTTTCTGTAGCGCCTACATGCCCTACTCTGAGTGCGTGAACAAATACTAGCTGCTTGGAACAAGGCTGCAATTACAAACTAATAAATAAACAAATAGAACAAGACAAAAGCAAACACCACAACTGTTTCTAACTGCAAAGGCCGCTAAATGCCCCCATGCCACATTGCTTAATTCCATCCAACAGGAAGAGGCCGAGGGAACACCTAGGCTTTCAAGCTAAAATGCCTTGCCTGCAGCCTCTTCCTGATTAATAGGTATTAACTGAAACAGCTTTGAGCCCTACTCCTGCAGCTGCATGAAGACACTAACATAAACAACATTATAAAAACACAGGTAACAACAGCAGAAAGGATCCCTGCTGCTTTGCGTTGCATCTGGAACCTTGGTGATCTGTCCTGGCTCTCACCGAGCTTGAATATAAGGCACAGGCAGGTAAGGACAAAGCAAAAAACAATCACCAGCCACATGTGGAGCAAAACGCAACACGGTGCACATACGGTTATAAAGAGCGCGCAGTCTGCGCAACCAACACCACCAGTAAGCAAGAATGTTAACGGTGCAGCCAGAATGAGCTGCGGAGATCCATCCTGCTGCGGAAATCTGTGACAAAACTCTCCACCCTGTGTGCTGAGGGGAGATGTCTCCCATGACCTCCTGTAACAGCACAGGCTGTATGAACACAGCTTGCATGCAGAACCAGGCTGAAAGTCCAGGGCAGGGCGCACCGCTGCGCGGGCTGTGACAGCAATCCTCCCCGGCCTCTTGGGGAAGGCCTGGCCGCAGACAAGCACAAGAACATCAGCAACAGACAAGTGAAACGCCCAGCAGCAGCTGCTAGGCTTTCAGCCCTGGGAGAGGGAGCCAGCTTTCGCTGTGGGCTGGGCACAGTCGCACCAGGAATGCTGTCAGAAACGGCTGACATCTGAAGCCAGTACAGAGCAAGCACTGAGCTCCTGCCCATTCATCAGCACAAGATAATTCAGAAAAACAAAACAAAAGAAAACCACCCCAAATCAGGAGTATCTCCACTTAAGAAACATAAAAAAAATCTTCAAAGCTTCAACTGTATCAAAAGCCAGCTTCATCTCATCAGAGAACACAAATCCTACCATAACCTGAAATTTTCGTGTTTTTTCCCCCTACACTATAATTAAGTTTGGTACCATTCTTCACAACAGTGGCAATCGGTGGATCATCGAACTTCTGTCTCCACTGGAGGTTTAGGCTGGACATTAGGAAGAAATTCTTCCCTGAGAGAGTGGTGAGGCGCTGGCACAGGCTGCCCAGAGAAGCTGTGGCTGCCCCATCCCTGGCTGTGTTCAAGGCCAGGCTGGATGGGTTCCTGGGCAGTTTGATCTGGTGAGCTAGTGGCTGGCAGCCCTGTCCAAGGCAGGGGGGTTGGAACTAGATGATCTCTGAGGTCCCTTCCAACCCAAGCCATTCTATGATTCTAGGATTCTATGTATTGTCCCTCGGTAAGCGCGGCAGCCCTCCCCACGGACTTTTAGAACAGCCCGAGCTTTAATCCCATACACACTACTAAATGCAGGCCCATAGGGTTGTTTTTCTCCTGTATAGTTTAGTATTAACGATTTCAATTTTTCTTCCTCCACAGCTTTCACCTAGTTGATGTTTTACAAGAGCCAAGTAAGCCATAAACTGACAAGGAGACTGGAAATAGTTTGTGCTAGTCGTCTTTTGCCTTGATACCTCGTATCAACCCTTCTGATTAAAAATAAAAATAAAGCCAGCTGATGCCCTGTAGTAGTGAAAAAGAGCTCAGAACAGCACCCAAAAATAGTAGGTGGCTGTAAGCATACACCTGCTGAGATCAGTATGTGACAAGACACTGCCCAGAAAAAGCAAGCAACATTTTTTTTGTATCACCAAGGTTTAAATCCTGCAACACGCAGCCTCATGAAAAAAAAAAAAAAAAACACACACACAAAAAAAAGCACCACACACAAAGAAAGAAATGCAGCACTCAGCTGCGGTATCGCCAGCCACACCAGCAGTCGCTACGCTGCTGCAGCCGTTGATGGCAGAATGTGTCCCTGGTGATGGGACTTTACAAAGGCCACAGCCAGGGGAGAAGTCACCTCTCTGCCACGTGGCTTGATTTCACTCTCTAGATTTGATCTGCAACTGATTTCTTTCCACTGCAATAGTTGCTGTCGTGTCCTGGCCTGAAGCAGCGCAGAGGGAGCCAAAACCCGCGCTCCACCGGCGGGTGGGGAAGAGCAGCGCTCCTTTCACATCCGACCGCCAGCCTGCTGCTGTGGCTCACCCGCAGGCCGGCAGAGACTACACTTAGAGCAAACGCAGCTGGGAACCTCGCAGTCAGAGAACTCAGCTGTGCATGCGGGTGCTGCCACGCTGGTACGGCACAAACGCAAAGTGGTGGGAGCCCGGCATGCCTCAGCTTTCCACCTGCCTTATCAAACAATGAAACCAGAGCACTCCGGCTGCGCTTGGGACAGCCGCACAGCACCACGGAGTCGCAAAAGTGGAGTTCAGAATTCCTGCGGAACCCAGGAGTTCCTTCCGTCTCTCCCACCCCCCTCCTCCAAATCCCAGCAGGGAGACAGGCTTAGCATCCCCCATCCAGAACTCCTCTCCTGAGGAGCTGCAGCAGAAGCAAGCTCAGCGGGGCCGCCCCGGTGCCACAACACGGGAAGCCCGCCCCGCCAAACCCACCTTCGCGACCGTTTTCCAGCAGCCCCCTCGGCCGAAGCCCAGCGACAACGCCGCAGCACCCGCCGCCCCAAGAGCCTCAGGCCGCCACCGCAGCTAGGGACCGGGCGCGATGCGGGGGCGTCATCCCGGCCGGCGGGCTCCCG
>VXAV01004890.1:210166-257289 GCA_013399715.1 Alectura lathami | reverse complement strand
CGGCGGCGCCCGGCGGCGGCGCGCAGGTAGGGCCGGGGTGAGGGTTCTGCCGGGGCTGCATTTTTTTTTTTTTTTTTTTATTAATGAAGCCACACCGCAGCCTTTCCACTGAGCAGTTACCAGACTGGGATGCTCCTTTGGTTGCAGCAGAAACCAATCAACATCCCCGCGTGTTTGGCTGGTTTGGCTGTCTCCATGGCCTGCTGCCGTAAATTGTGAGACCCCTTCCGTTATCCCTCCTCCTGTGGCTAGCATCTCCCCTCTCACGAATACGGGTGCTGTCAACCCCAAATCCCTCAGTCTGTGCCACGTTTACGGCATCCAGTCCTGCTGATTCCCAAGAGGGCTGCTGGTGGTAGCAGGCTGAAACGGGTGGGTGCAGGACCGAAGGCTTTTTCTTCGAATTTCAGAAGACCTCTGGTTAAGTATTACATGTTAGAAACTGAAAAATAAATCCCAGCAAAATAAACTAATCCACACGTAGGACTGCCAGTACGGTGTGAAGTGTAAGCTCCCAGCTTGCCAGCTTAGCAGCTCGCCGATGGCGATGCTTTTACGTTCAACATAAACATGTTTATTGCTTCAAGCCAAAAGCAAGCCTTAGCCTTTAGCAAGCAGCAGCAGGAAGAGGACTAGCGTCCCATAAATAAACCGGGCTGAGAAGCCTCTCAGCTGTTCCTCTCCCTGAGTGCTTCGTGTGTTGCCCTCGCATGGAGGGCAGGGGTGGGCGCGAGGGGCCTGCACTTTCTCCCCATCTCTGCAGGCCACTGACGAGCACCCTGGGGGCTGATGCTGGGTGGCTGATGGGGGAAGTGTCTTGTAGGTGTTAGGCCGCGGTCCCCTGGGTTGGTTTGTGGGTGTTCAGTGTCATCGTGCTGCCAAAAGCTGGAGCTGAGCTGTGTCAACGGAGGGGCTGGGATAGGCCTGGCCAGGAGCCACCATGCCTTCCCCAGCGAGCGCAGGCCTACCAGGCTGGGGTTGGTGTTTTAGAGCTCCTCTGGTTGTTTGCCTTCGTTCATGCTCATGGCCGTAATATCAGAAGCCCCGTTCTAAAATAAGCGCTGGTGGGCCAACATGTAGCTGCCTTTTGTTCAGTGAGGCTTACTGATATGGGGGCTTGACTACGTGGAATTATACACACACACAGCTGTGAACAAGGCTGTGTTCTGTGTTGCCACCGGCGTGTGTACTGACAGCTGCTTTTACCTCTGGTCTCTCTTCGTCCTGAGCAAAATGGCTTAAAGCTCATGTTATATCCTGCTCTAGCAGTTTTGATACGGGTTTTGAAATGGAAGCATGCTTGTGGCAGTTTTTAAAATGTAATTTATACTTGAAGTTTTAAAAATTAATTGAAGCTATTCATTTGACTGTGTTTTTCCGTCTTATGGAACTCTTTGAAAGTGTTACAGATGATCTGGGGAAGAAAGTGCAGGAGAAAGCTATATGCTCTGTGCTATGATGGAAATCTGTAAATTGTGCAAGGCTGTTTCAACAAGACCCTACAATATCTACATACTGAAAATGCCATTCGGACTCCCTTAATAAATCAAAGTAATAAAACCAAACACAGATACTCCAGGAAAGCTGTGTGGCCTGCCCTACCACCCATTTTAGTATTTCACTGCTTTCTAAACAGCGATCACAATCAGCTTTTAATTGGTTTTTCCTATTATATTCAATGAAACGTTTTATTTCATTTGTAGACCAAAACAGTGGCTGAAAAGAAAAACGTGAACAAGCAAGAATTCAACTTCGAAAAAGTAAGTCACTGGCATTTATCTCGTCTCAACACTTTACTGTGAAGGTGTGTGCATTTACATGCCTGGGAAAGCCGCAGTGGGACCAGCGAGCAACACTGCTAGGAAAGGTTGTCTTGTGCAGGCGAGGATTTCCTAATACGTAATTTTGGCCGTGTGCCACGCTGGAGGAGGAGTGTGCTGGCTGTTGTGAACAGCTCTGTATGGAGAGAGGCACGTTGCAGCTCTGTGGCCTTTCTCTCTGCTCTTTTGCAGATAATTTGAGGAGGCTCACAGTTTGTTAGCTGTGTACAGCTATGTGAGTACCCACAATGTACAGCATATGCTGATTTAGACCCATGGTGGTGGGGGGAAGCAACGTGTCCATTTTTGAAACCAGAGATGACTTTTTTCCATTTGTCTTTTTTTTCTAACCTGTGGTTCTGTAAGCATAACTAGCACTGGCCTTCTTAGCTGCAGATTTGTTTGCAGATTGGACAGTGGTCAACTGTTCAGCAATATAGTTTAAAACTCCATTTGTATTGCTTTATAGCATGCCGAATTCAGGTATTAGCCAAGGTTTCTTTGGGAGCATGACTTTGTTGTGCACTGTCAAGTACTATTTTCCAACAGGTTGGGCAGTTACAAAATGCTTGCAATCTTCTGTGATGTTTTAGGCTCGATTAGAAGTGCACAGGTTTGGAATCACTGGCTATAAGAAGCAGGAGCAACGCATGTGGGAACAGGAACGTGCTATCATGCTGGGAGCCAAGGTAATTCTTACTTGTTTTGTGCTGGGAGGTGACCCAGCTGTCACAGTGCTGGAAAACACCGTGGGGTTTTGGCACTACTTCTTTAAAACACAAGATCCCGTTCCCTGCCCCTTCTCCCACCCCGTGCATACTTCTGTATTTTAGACATTTGGAAAATTAATACTTTTGTGTTATCAGAGATCTTTAGATGAAAAAGGACTGATTGGGATGGAAAGCATTTACTAGTTTTTAATCAGACCTTTCAAAACTAAACAGCTGGAGGAGGGTCTTGATTATTTTTTTTTTTTTAACCTTTATAAAGCTTCACTTCCCCAGTGAATTAACAATTGAGAATTTTTTTAGTTTTATTTATCACCAGTAGTGGAAAAAAAAAAATAGGGTTCTTCTTTGGAGGTGGGGAGGGAGGCATGGGTTTTCCAGGTTCAGTGTTATTTTGTGGAAACCTTATAGATCTGCTACAGGGTATAAACATCTCTTCCCACTAAGAAACCTATTTTTTTGTGTATCTACCTTACATTCCTAAAGTCCTTTCCTCTAATACAAAATGCCATAAACTGTTTCTTCTGTTTTTCCACTACCTGAAAAAAAATTCCAGGTAAACGTATGAATATTTTTTGAACATATTTGAAAATCTCATCAGTGATATCATTCCTAATCTTTACTGCAGCCTCCCAAAAAGGAACACATCAACTACAAGATATACAAAGAGAAAATGAAGGAGAAAAAATCAGCCAAGGATGATGATAAGGGAAAGGTTTGTGTGACATTTTGTCTATAAAAAGCCAGCATGTAAGAGCTAGCCTGAGAGCCTGACAGATAACGCCTCAGGCACGGGAGGAGTGCCTGGGCTTGACAGCAGCAGCTCCCCACGGGGCAGGCTCCTGACTCCAGCAGGACTCATCTCCAGTCGGAGCTGCTTGCGTGCACTAGGGAAGATGCAGAATTCAGCCTGCACTGTGGTGGGTTTGGGTGCCCCATCCTTGGGGGCTGGTGGACTGACGCCACAAAATCAGCAGGTTTTTGTGTTTTTATTAATATGCCACTCGAGGGGGAAGAAAAAAAATTGCCTTCAGTTACTGCTTGTTGTGCATTATCTAACCACAGAGAGCCAGATCTTCAGCTGGTTTTGTATCAGCACAATTCTATCTAGGATCTTGCTCATTATGTAAAGCAAGGGTGAGGCTGGTGTTGCATCCATCCCCTAGCGTGGTCCATCTGGCCCCGAGCCTGTTCCCTGCCTCTGCTGTAGGTGGGAGCAGGCTGCTGGGCGGGTTCCTACTCCACCAACCTGTCTCCTGCCACTTCTTTTCCAGGGGAGCTACTTCTCCTCTGTTACGTGGCTCTAAGCACGCCCGGTGCATGCCCAAAGGCAGGCAAACCCTGTCATCTGACAGGTGCGCTCAGCCAGGCAACCAGCTGTGCCTACCTGCTAGTGAGTGGATCTTTTCACCGGCAGATCTGTCTTGTTCCCAAAAGGCAGGTCTCTTCCCTCATGTGGCTGGATTTGTGCCTCCTCTCGTGGCAGGGGCAGCGTTTTGCTCACGGGAGGGCTGTGCTTTCCACACAGTTGGTGACAGGAAGGGCCCTAGGCATGGCGCTCCGTGATGCGTTGCATCACTTGTCCCGTCAGGAGGTCTCCCGGCCTGTTTTGACACATCCTGCTGTGTGAAACAAAAATGATTGCGTGTTGTGGGTACAGAGAGTTGTTTAGCCAAGAGGCTCCATTCCTTTGGCATTACAATATGTGTCTTTAAACACAGGAACTTAAAGGTGATTCTCTGAAGAAGAAGAAGAAAGACTTGAAGGAGAGGTGAGACATTTTTAGCACGGTTAGATTTCTTTTGTACAGCTCTCCTGGTGCAGTGCCCCTATGTAACTATGTGCAGTCTTAGTACCGCAAGTCATGCATGAATTTCTCAAACTGTAGAACTCTTCACTACGAAATGGTGATGTTGCTCTGTGTCTAGCAGTGTCAGAGGCTTTAGTTATGCAGCTTAACTGAAAATGTGTCAGTTCTGGCCTGGCATGTCTAAGGCTGAGGCTGGGGTGGATGGAAATGGCTGCGTGGGGTCCCAGGACATGCCACTTACTGGGAGCATTTGCCCTGAGAAACAACTTTTGCCAAGCACAAGGTACAGCACACAGAGGCCTGAGAAGTACAGTGACATTCTTAATTACAGTGTAGCAGGTGTGCTCAAATGTGAAACTCTTTATCTTCATTATCTGGAAATCTTTGTGTTCTTAAACTTTTGTTTCAATGTAGTTAATTCTGTGAAGTGCTGCAAATTTCGTATGGCGGGGGGGTAATAAATGTCCTGGGATCCTTACCTGCTGTAATTTGGTATTCCACGATACCCATACTGCCTGCATAAAGGGGTGAGGTTTTTCAACATTCGTTTTCAACATCCATTCTTTTTCCCCCCACCAATTTCAGGAAGGCCAAAAGGAAGAAATCAGTGCCTAGCATTTGGCCTGCGGGACAAGTTGGAAAATTCAGAGACGGGACCTTGATCCTACAAAGCGGTGACATAAAGAAAATTAAATCATCTAAAGTTATCAAATGAACTTATTATACAGAATGAAATGGACAAAAAGCTAAGATGGAACTCGCGTCGCCTGCCACCAAAAGAGACTTACATAGCCCCTTGTCCTGCCACCATGTCCTCATTTCTTTTAACTTATTTTTTTGTTGCAGGATTTTCTGTCTTCTGTTTTTTTTTTTTTTTTCCAGGGAATATGACAATTTACTATTTTATAAATAAAAATGATACTTTAATAATAAAGAAAGTTACACGGGCAATTTTTATTAGTCAATATGTGCTAAAGAAGGCATTTTACTTTCTAGAATTAGCTTTTTGGCTCTAAGTATAAAATTAATCTGTTAGTTAATGAATTATATATTAAAATATATTGCTCTTTGCTTTCATCTGGAAGGAGTATGGCAAAAACAGTACCTTATTTGCTCTGAACGTGAAGTAGTTGTTCTTAAACACTTACGAGGCTTATATGTGTTTCTGTGTTTATCTGAGTTGTTAGTGGAGCCGCACAACAAACTGTTTTCCTGCCCAGCAGAGCCTTTTAAGGTTTCAAAATCACCTGCCTGAGAATGAAAATGAGATTCTTCTGAAGTTTTGTCCCGGGTAAGAGTTAGAGAATCAACCCGTGTATCTACAGTGCCAAATAAGCACTGCTTCAGATGGTGGTTTTTGGGGGTGGCAGTGATGTATGATGGTGTACAAAACCGGATGAGATTCGAGACCCGAGCTGAATGCCAGAGGAAGAGGCATAGACTCCCAGTAGCTACTGGTTGTTCGTGTTTGTTTTGATTGGTGTTCCCATACCTCATATGGCTTTTCTATGAAGTCTTTGTCAGATCTGAAGGTCTTGTGTTATTTGGATTTCAGCAATTTGGTCTGTCTGAAAGAACGATTTTGTCCTCTGTAGCTTTGGGGTTTTTTGTTTTGTGGTGGTGGTGTGTTTTGTGGTTTGTTTGTTTTTTAAACATTGTGTTTCCCTTAGAAATTGAATTAATTGTTAGTAACTTTTCAAAATGTTCTTTCCTACCTTAAGCTGAAGAACAGCTCTGGCAGTGAAACAAATGTACTCAAGAAGGAAAATAGCCCTTACTGGAGATGCTTCTTCTAGGTGTGTAGGTGAAATTCAGCTTGCCCATGAGGATCTGGGAAGTATGCTTCCTAGCTGCCTCCTGGGGCCTGAATAAGGTGATCTCTGACCTTAGCAAGCAATGAGGTCTGAGCCAGATTGCAGCAAGCGTAGAAGAAATCATCCTGAGGTAGGGGGAGCTACAGCACAGAAGGGGGTACTTTCTGACACACTCTTCCCCCCATACCTTCCACCTTACTTTCAAGTCCTGGAGAAGTGCTGTGCCAACACAGACAGGACTAAAAGGAGGGGGAGAGCTCCAAGGGAAGATAGAGCCAGATAAAAAGGGGAAGGGCGTGTTTCTGCACACCCTTCCCACATGGCTCTAGAGCTGGATTGCTAAACACTGTTATCACATTTTGTAGTTGCTTAATTGGATTTCTTACTCAGTATTGCTTGCGAATTCAAACTGGAATTAACAATCCTATCCAGTCACTGAATACGCAGACCCGAGAAGTGTCAAATCGCGATTGCGTGTGGCACTGTAATCACCAGGCGGGACTGAGCAGAGAGCACCAAGACTTGCTGAGGCAGCAGATGGGCTTTGGATGTTACGGAATAACCCGTATCTGTTAACCCCTGGTTGATCCTTGAGACTGGTTTTCCAGTGCCTGCTTCTAGATGAAGTTCTGTTTGTCTGGCTTTGGGTATAACGTGTTGTGGGAGTTTGGGCCTCACTCAGCCTAGGTAATTTAAAGGGTTTGGTTCGCTTTCCACCTCCACAGCTCCCGAAAGACTTTTAGGAATGAAACTTGGTCTGAACAGAGTGCTGAAATTTTGCAGTCCTGGTGTCAAGTTTTGTAAGCACCGTTGAAGAAGAGTTGAGTTGAAAGAAATTCAGTTCTTAAAGAGTTGAAAATGGAAATGCCAAGCTGACAGTGGAACATGAAAGCTTGAAAAAAATGAAAAGCTTATTCAGAACATTACAATTTCTCACGGGTCACATTGGTGTGAATGCATTACCAAAAGCTTCTGTTACATGGTGCTAGGTTTTTTTCTTACATCAAATGATCAAGGTGATTTAAGTTGGCCATACCACACACTCGTAGGATCGTGTTCTCAGTAAAGTATGATAGCTTTAGTCCAATTTTGTTACCAGACACATTAACAGAAACAATAATGACTGCAATTTGTCTAACAACTGTAGAGAGTCATTTATGGGCTTAACGTTTCTCTGGACTAGAATGTGTTATTAATTAACAGTATGCACGTTCAGCTGGCAAACAGTTGTTCTGGGGGCATGTACTGATGCATGAAAGCCAGTACTGACTGAAGAACTGATTGGCTGTAGGCAAGGGAGAGCAGGGACCATCTGACTTTGCCTTCTCTGTGCGGTCAAATAGCAGAGTGAGGGAGAAAAGGAGAAATCTCTTCATTCATCCTGTCTGCTCTTTCTCACGCCTCTTACCGTGACAAGCTTTGTCCCTATTCCCGTATGCTGAAGCCGTTGTGATTCTGTTTCCTCCCAAAGTCTGTGCGATGAAGGAGCTGATGCCAAGCTGTTCCCGTGCTCAGAAGGCACCCTACCACCACGCCGGATGGTGTCTTCGTGTTCTTATCTTTGCTCACTCCCAATTGCTCGGTTTGGACAGGCTTTTGTTTTCACCCCAGCCCTGCTCCTAGAGTGTCAGTGTGCTTTCGTCTTTATTAGCAGGCATTCATCGAGTTGCTTAGCTTAAGTAAGTGCCTTTTTGGAGCAGTGCTCAGTCCCTCTCGAGGCATCTGCCTGATAAAGGTGTGCAGCACCAACGTGGTACATAATTTTAAACTATCTAAGGAAGTTTTCTCTTTCCTGCCCAGTCTGACTTTTACACTTACCTGATGGCCTCTCCAATCAGCTCCTTCTAGTGCCAGCATTATTTTCAAGCCCTGCTTACTCCAGCATCAGAAGTTTCTGGAGGCTGGAAAATTGCCCAAAGCTCCTGTGTTGGGGGAGAGCTCCATAACATCCCCGTGTGCTCTGTAATAGAGTACAGGAGGTAGAGGCAACGGAGCGGTGCTGAGAGAGATGTGTTTCATGCCTCTGAATCCAGCATGTGTGTTCAGGTGAGACACGGATGGTTGCTCTGAGGAAGAGACCCTGGCTTTCTCCAGGTGATTTTCAACTGTGGTAACAAAGCAAGGATCAGCAGTTAGGTGTGCGTCCTGCAGGAGTGCCTCATCCGCACCGTGACAGGTTTTTCAGTAATAATGAATAGGACACTGATGCTGAATTTGTTGGCAATGTTTTAAGAATTTATTTAGAAACTGTAAAACGGCATAAACTCATATGTCAGGTTTTTTCAAAAGAGTAATAATAATACACAAAGTTTTAGTCAGACCAGAAGACAAAAAGCAGTTTGTTTCTAATTCAAAAAATACAAACTTTTGCTACAGATACAAAATTATAAAAAGTTTATATTTTCCTCTTGGCCTGGTGACAGACACATACAGAAGAGATGTATATTTCACCAGTTCCAAATCCATATAAGCTATGGGAAATGATGCTAAAGAAAAGAAATGTTGTGGCTGAGAAGAAAACAGAAACAACTTCTCGTCTCTCACTTAACCAGAAGTGAACACCATTATCTTATTCCTTTGCGCATTTTTTGGTTGCCAACATTTAAATTAGTGTTATTCATGCTTCATACAACAATCAGAAATAACAGCAGTTTTACCTCATGCATTTATTTTAATATTCATCACATAATATCTTCTCACCATGCTACCTAGAAAGGTTAGTGTTTTTATTGACAACATTTAAGGGAGGTGGTATCAGCCATCAGGATGAAGGGATCTGATCTGGATCCATAGGTATTTATGTCTACTGATGTACACAAAAATGTTAGAAATCCCCCAATTAGCAGGAAAAAATAATTTTGTACTGTTCTACTTGGATTTACTTCCAATAACAAATACAACAGAAGGTCGCTTAACTGCAGGGGAAAATGCCGCTGAGTACCTGTTTCAATCAACACACATCTGTCTCCTGTATTGTGCAAAGATGCAGAACCCCACGCATCTCGTTTTTGTGGCTTGCATGTGGGCTTCCGCACATGAGAAGACCGAGTGCATCTTGCTTGCCATGGATTTGTGCTTCAAGCTGCCACTCCACCTGTCTATCTGCGCGCAGCACTCAGTAGTACTGCACAGAGGAATCGCCAGAAATGTTGTCAGTAAAAACTATAAGCAGCTCGCTTCAAAGGAAAAAAAAGTTCATGATAGGACGACTCTCCATCTTTGTTTGGTGATTTTCAGTGACAAATGCCCTTGATGTTCACAATGTGTCTGACTTGTTACCACAACCTGTTGTTGGACTTGTAATCTCCCTTGCAAAGTTGAACTAGCCAAGATGCTTGGGGTTTTGGTACTGTTTTGCCTGGTTCAAAGGTTAATTATTTACTGTGCTATTTAAGCAGAATGTTGCAAAACTTGTAAAGCCTGAGACTGGGTTTAACAGCTCTATTTCCATCATCCTCTGCGAACAAAGGATATACAAGGCTGCAGCAGAAAGCTGCTGTTAACAGGTTGCTGTGCTTTTCGTCCCTCCTAACAGGAGCAGGTCGTCTCAGTTGTGGTCCAGAACACACCACCTCATTGGCAACCACGCACAGCACTTTTCACATGGTGGTAGTGGCTGCTCAGCCTTGGCGTTCTCTTACCTCTTTTAATAAATATTATGTAAGGAAAAAAAATCTGCATAACACATTTCTTTTTGCTCTCAGAAACCAGAGTATTGGGTGCTCTCTGCCATCTTTACTAATTACACTTTGGAAAAAAAAGAAATCAAAAAAGGACTTTTACAGCACTATGACAGAACTCTACCACCAGCCAAGAACAAACTACGGCGGTACACTGTAATGGCTTTATTTACAACACGATGGAACATTATGCATATAATAAGTTACATCGGATACTTTTCCTCTTAAATTCTGATATATGTAAGCTCATGCTTTTGTTTTTTATTCCATCCAATGTATTCTCCTCTGTGTCTCAACTGTATGGCAAGTATGGGAGGTGACAGTGCTGCCTGCCTGTCTTCTGTGTTTCAGAAGTCAAATTCCTTTCCAAGTTCAAGACACATCCCAGCTTTCTGCCGTCCTCACTGACGTTTATCTGACAGTGCGCACCTTTCAACCTCAGAAGTTGTAAGGGATTGTCAGCTAGGCCTGTGCTGATGTTAAATTTTAGGAAGAGATCTTTGTGGGAGCTGCTTTTGAGTTGATGAGGGAAACGCAAGTATAGGAGATTGTGTAGCACTGCCCACCTTGGGAAGCCTGACAGTGCCCCTGATGGCGCAGTTCTTGTGTTTGGTCCCACTGAACTTAATAGGGAAATATGCAGAGGAAAGAGCCAGGACAAAGCTTCACAAAGGATAATGTTTGGGTTCACACAGATGGGTGAAAACTGAGAGTCCCTTGTTGCTCTGCAGGACAGAAAGTGTGCCTGCTGTAATTATTTAGGTGCTGTGCAGATGTTCCAAACTGACATACTCAGAAGTCAAGCTTCATTGTGCTTTTTTGAGGAGGACTTGCTTCTTCTTTAAACATTAAGTTTACAGGTGCCTTGTGTGGACTCTGAACCTTGTGAGATGAGGTTCATCCAGGGGAAAAGGCTCTGCTCTCCTGTTCACAAGGATCAGCCTGTGGTGATGCATCCCGTGAAAGGCAGTGCTGTGCTTGTCCAGGTGCCTGGGAAGCAGGAGGAGCAGGAACTTGGAGCCCCAGAGGGCGGCATAAATATCCCAAGGAATCAAAAGGAAGCAAGAGACAGCCAGAGTGGTTCCCTTTGGTATCTATGCTACTCTTCAGCCCCCTGGGTTCCTCCTGGATAGTCAGCAACACAATTTCTGCAAGGACCATACTACCAAAGGCTGGCTCCCACCCAGAGAAGGGATTTGAAGGAAATAAAAGCTGGCAAAAGCAATGCTGTAGATGGACAATATGCAGATTGCTGAGTTTATAACCAAATGGGAGAGTAACCTGCAGGGAAACAAGCTACCTCCAGCCTCAGCAGAGAGCTGAAAATGTCCCACTTCTCCCCACTTGATGCTATCCTGCAGAAGGAAGGTTCTGCTCTGCTCTATGTTCAGATGGCTTCCGCTGCCATCTGGATGCTCTGCGTAAATATACATGGAGTAATTAGTTTTCTAGCATCATTCTAACTACTTCAGCATTATTTCGTTACCAAAACGCACCCAGCTGATGTCATGAGACCACGCTCTATTGGGGTTACTTGGTTTATGGCTATGGACCATGCCAAATCCCAGTCCTTGGATGTGTACTCAACCAACACATACACTCAGGTTAGATTTAGACCTAGTCTTACTACTGCAGGATACCTACTTCTAACTGTATTCCTTTGTTTTATTTGCATCTCCACTAGGTTAAAAAGAGGCTGTAATGGTAGTCTGTACCTCACCTGTATGAATGTTAGAATAACAAATAAGCTTCTCTGAGCTTCTGTATGAATTTGAAGTGTGTTCCTACCTACTGTCCCTATTTCCACTAAAACCTAGTAACCTGTACCACTCACAGCATTCTCCCCAAGGTACAACACTAGGAACCGATACCGAAACAGCTATGAAAAGCAAAATCAAGTAACTGCAAACACTTCTAAAACCCATTAAGAATAAATCTTAAACATCTGGCGATGGTTGAAGAGTGGAAAGACCTAAATTCATTTGAATTTCCTTCACAGAAGTTGGGAGTAAATACAAAGGTTCAGTCCCAAAACAAACACCACCCAGCTGTTTTTAATAAGAAAAGTGAAAGTGGAGTGCCTTCTGTATTAAAATTATCACAGGATGTTTCCCAATCAATATAAAAATCTATGTGCAACCTATGTACAGTATTCCCACACACCGCTCTGGCTGGCAATACTCAAAGCCAATGCTGTGATTACAGCTTTTGCATTCACTGAGGACAGTTCCACAATGAGCACGCTCAAGAAGAAATCTGGGGTCCAGGAGCATTCTAGCTGAGGTAGGTTGAAGCAGACCCACTAAATGAGAAAATCCTGCACAAGTTCATATGGCATTAAACGAAACCAAAAATTGAAACACTGTTGGTCTCTGCTATCCTTTAAGAAGCCAAGATGAGCGTAGCACAGTTATTCCGATGTCTAAAAGTCCACTAATACAATGCATTTCAGACTGAAGAAAGTACAGTTGCTTTCACACTTAACAGCTAAAGTTATTTTTTCCTGTTGTTGGTTTTGTTTCCTGTTTCAGTCCTGACAGTACTGAAGGTGTGTTGCTGTTCTGCAGGAGAGGTGGGCCGCGAGACGATCAGCTGGTTCCAGGCACAGTGGTGGAAGGCTGCATTTCACCTGTGAAATTGCCTGCGATTTTCATGCTCGGTTGCCTTCCTCTGCCCACAGTGGCTGTGAGGGGGATGCCACCAGCGAGGTGCCGGCTGCTCTGTCACAGTGCGGCCCTGCCATCACTCAGCGCTACCTGAGGGATGTGCTCAGGCCAGGGGCTGAAAGCGCACTAAGGGAGGCCTGGGCTGTTGGTCCTGTGCCAATAGGTTAATGCAAGGCAGTAAGCTGGATTGGGGTTAGAATACTTGTTTTCAGGCTGCATAATTACCTGTCTGATAATGATATGCATGTGCATATATGTACGCTTGGAGAGGAAAATCTGTATGAGCAGCAGCATTAAGAAAAAGGACGTAGTCCATCACTAGGATGTAAGAGTTGATGTTTTTCTTGTTTGGTAGCACCACACTTATGTAGGATTGGAATGACAAAGTCCAAGATGTCATGGGCTCACACAGTCTGCTGCATCTTGTTCATATGCATTACCACTATACACACACACAGTCACAGACATTAACTTGCTTCAGAGGAAAAGAAACACTCACAAATGGATGTGTTTTCAGACAGCAGTGCGTAGGTGGTAGCGTCGTGGTTATGGGAAGTTGCAAGTCAGACTCACATTGCCATGGACAGCACCTGAAATGGCTTCTTTCTTTCATACGAGATGCAAGACACAGCCAAGTCTTGCAAAGGATTTATGTTCCAATCCAGAAAAATTCTTAAGAATGGCTTTAGCATTAATCCTATGAATCTCTCCTGTTCATATGCTTCACGAAGATCAAGACATTAGTTACATCACCCTAATCTAACAGGAAATTAAGGCTTTTGATCTCAAAGCTACATTGGAACTACAGCTGCCTAGGACTTATCGGGATCAAGGCTGGAAAGCAGCATTTCTACACATGGAATACTTTGTACGTACCATATTTAAATAAATGTCTTATCAGTTAAATTCAAACGGATCTCCCCTGCATTATTTTTCAAGAGTTGTGCTGATAACCACAATCAGATCTTCTCTATGTGATAGTCCCCACAATCGCACTGAAATAAGAAACATGAATATGGATCAAGAATATTTTTCTCTCTACTTTTCATGTCTGAATTCTGCACGTATCATGGTGCACACTCAAATGAGCACAGCTATTACACAGCAGCATTTGGAAACCATTCTTGTTCTTGTTGAAGATAAGTGCAAGTTCTGCCACTGAATTTTAGGAGAACATTATTCAGAGCTTATTTTAGTCTAGAGCCAGAACAGGCAACAGCATCTTGTCCAGGAATTCTTTAACTGAGCACACAGCTTCCACTTCTGCTGCCAAAACACACGCTGTCTTGAATTAAGGGCTGCAGGAGGCAAAGGAATCCAGTTCACCACCTGGCAAACTGTTCCAACAGCTGTTGTTCCCCACTCCTAGTCTTGTCCATTTTTTCCAGCATCCATAATATCTTCTGAGCACAAACCCAGCCACGAGAGAGAAAATAAACTCATTTAACTTTTCACCTTATAAATATATATATGTGTATGCGTGCGTGTGTGGACACGTATGCAATGCAGTGTAGATATGTTCAGGTACCCATTTGTAACCAAGTGCCAGTTCTGTGGGTATGCTTGCTATGGCTTGTTAAATTAAAGACGGAGTGGAAAAGCTGTAACCAGTGGAGCACTCTGAGCAACACGGTGTACGACATTTTACATTAGGGAAGAGAATGCTTTTTTACTGACTTAACTGGAACGTGCCAAATCACACTGAGAAAGCTTACAGAATCCAGCACAGGGTCAGGCAGGAGCTTTACTAGTTGCTGGGCAACTTTGGCTGCTTTATGTTTTGGGGCACCTCCAGTCCCGTGTGCAGCGTCACCTGTGCAAAGGAGAAACAACACTGACTATCAAAACTGGGACATGCCCAGCAGAAAGCATTTGTGAAGGCTGAGGCCAAGTAAATGACAGGAGAAGGGCTGTGGGACTTCAGATCCAGGTTTAGGTTATCAGTTATATTTATGAAGATGATACCGAGCCCCTGAAATTACCAGGAACCCCTCCCCACTGAACACCTGTTGTGGGTTAACCCAGCAGGCAGCTAAGCACCACAGAGCCCTTTGCTCACTCCCCACAACCCCAGTGGGATGAGGGAGAGAATTGGAAACAAAACAGTACACATGGGCTGAAATAAAAACTATTTACTAAGACAAAAAAAAAAAAAAAGGAAAATAGAAACAAAAGTGCAATGCCAGCAAACATGTACATCCACAATGCAATTGCTTGCCACCCACTGACCAACACCAGCTAACAACACACAGCTGCTCGCTGACTGATGTCCCCCCAGCAACACAAGGTCTCACCACCCGCCAAACGATGTCCAGCAATCCCCATGCAGTGGCCCGTCCCTAGCTAACTCCTCATAGCTTTATACTTCTCCACATGATGGCACACAGTATGGAATGACCTTTTGCCCAATTCCAGCCAGCTGTCCTGGCTCTGCCGAGTGGGCCCGGTCCGTCCTGGGGCACACACCCATCACTCAGCAACAACGAAAGCATCGGTGTGCTATGAACACCATCTCAGCTGAAACCAGGGCAACACCTTGGGGTCTAGAAGCCACACCCCTTCCCAAATCAAGCCACCAGTTATAAATCTCCAACGGTGCTGCTAAACTCAAGGTGGATGGCATCTTTGTGCAAGGGACTCTTGAGTAGTTCAGGAAAGGGGTCAGACAGCTGAGCCCATTCACTAAATAAAAATCTTTTATCTTCGTTGTCTTGGCAGGGCAGAGCACAGGACATTTTAGTGCTGCTTCTCCAACCGGATACTTCTACAAGGTCAGGGCTCCCACAGAGATGTACCAGAGCACCATTGGACAGCAAATGCAAATTCAGACCTTCCCCCTCACACCTTGTTGGCCATGCCCTGCCTTGACTTGGTCACAGTAAGAAATGTAAGCCAGGTACTTATAGGATGTAGGTAGCTAAAATTGAAGGTAAGCTGCAATTGAAAATCTGTGTTCAAAACAGCAGTGCGATGCTCAGGGAAGTACCTGTGTCTTCTGCTTCTGTGCATCAAATACAATAAAGCTATGAAACCTTCTTGAAAGATTTGGATGTCACCACGAACTAATACAACATGTTTGTGTAAGGCCATGTGAAGTTTCTTGCTTCAGTCTGGGTACTTTAAATGATGAATATGCCACGCCTGGCTGCATTTGTCCTGCCTGACATAAACCAAGCTCCGTCAATCTTCAGGCTTCTGGGTGTTTCCATAGATAGAGGTGCAGTGGTTTTGAAGTAAAAAATGCACAATATTTAAAAAGGGTTTCTCCAAGAGGAGATCCTCTTGGGAACAGAAAGCAATCTCTGAACTTCACAAATGATGTGCTGACTGGGTCTTCTCTGCTGCACTAATTCTCTGAGCTATGTTGTCTATGCTCTACTTACCACTGTGCTGCCGGCATTTCTGTCTATTGCCAACGTTAACCATCCCTAAACACAAGACCTAAGAGGAATTTGGGTGTTCGTGTTTTTTAGTCAAACTGTCAGAGGAAGCCTTAACACCGCTGCTTTCTAAGTGGAGTGCTGCAGCAGAATGACAGCTGCATTAGCATGTGCAGGCGCTTTTACTTGTTTTTACAGCAGTACCCCTCATATCTGTGAGGCAAGACAGAAGGTCAAATTCAGTTTTCAAGAAAGCGTTACTTGCCTACGTGGCAGTCTGAGAAGGAATATCCACACTGACTACCTACAAAGAACATTATCAGTCACAGCAAAAATGACCAGGAGCATGGGTTTCCCTTTGGCTGAGCAGAATAGGTTGCATTGGACTACAGCAAACTTACCTGGACGTTTCGATTGAGGCTCAGTGCAGGCATGAAGACACCCTCAACGTTTTCAAAAGCTGGAGGCCCTTGCTGCTGCCCATTTATGAAGAAGGTCAAGTTGCGCTTGTTCAGATCCAGGAGGACACCAACGGTGGCACCTTTAGAAACTCCTCCTTCGGTCCTAAGGCACAGAGGGGTGCACAGCTGGTTTAGTGAAGCGCAGTGTAATGCTTATCCCTGCAGCACTTTGGCAATGACCAAGCCATACCTTTACCCAAAACGTATGTACCACATTCATCAGAGCTTAAAGGGGGTATCCTAAAGAGGAATCAGGTTCATCTCTCCTCCAGTTGTAAGCTAAGAGCTGAAAACAGTGTCCAAAGCTAACAGATTATGTAGGCTGACAAAGGATGGGCAGGTGAGCAGATCAGTGCTGAGAGTGCAGGACAGGACTCGAGGAGACACAGCTCCTGAGCATGCCCCTGCCATAGTGCAGCGAGGCACAGCAAGAATGCAAAAGCAGAACAATTGTGTGCTAGGCACTCCTCTGAATCTCAATGCCTGCTAGGAGCTCAAGGCTCACCTTGGCAGTCCTAAGGGGACCCAGTGCTCCAGGGAGCCAGCACAGGCCCTACAGGTACTAATTTCAGGGAGGAAGGGAAGGTGGGTCTGGTTAGGGATAAGCGTAGGTCCGTGACCAAGCTGCTTCAAGTGCTGCGGCACAGCTATTAACATTGGTGCTAATTGGTTGTGTCGGGAGCAGCTGCTGAGAGCTGCCATGGTATCAGAGCTTGCCAGGACAGATCCAGCCATTACATGCATGAACGCTTTGACGTTAATGCACTTTGATTTGGGGGTTAGTCAAACCCAGTATTACTTTAAAGAGCGATGAGCAAGAAATCTGCTACATATGCAGACTGCCCACAGGCACTGCTGCTTTGCTAATGTCATGGGGGCTCTACAATGGATTTACAGCCTGACACAATTTGTTCAGGTTAAATCAGATTTCAAGTAATTTGCATTAGGAAAGGAAGCAACTGCCTTTTGTACCACAAGCTCCCCTCAGGCACACAAAATTCACAAGATAAATGCAATTTTAACATAAAATTTATCACAAGGCTAGGCATAGATCAAGACAAAAAAAAAAAAAAAAAAAATAGAACTAGGAATGAGGTGCAGGGTAAGAAATTTTCATTGTGTCCACTAGGTGTCATAAACAGGTTTCCTTTAGACTAAATGTGGCACATGCTATTTTCTCTGAAGGTAAAAGTAGTTCTATCTGTGACGGTGATGGCAATAGAATTTTGATTTCTCTATTTAAACTCTTCAAACAATAATGGTATAATTGAAAATCACCAGTTGGGCTTTCAGATGTGTTAGATTTAAAGCTATGCAGTTCCGAGCTCCCTTTATTTCTGGTACTATGAGCATTAATAGGTTTGTCTTTCAGCTCTTCTCCAAAACTCTAAAACATATTATTTTCATATGCATATATTCAGTTAAGATGCTTACCTGTCCTCAGGATCTTAATATCTAGGTTGTTTTTATTAAAAGCGCTCAGTCATAAAATTCCTAATGAGACTGAGAAGTGGCCGTACCACTGTCTAGAGCTATTTACAAATGGGTTAAGGTATTCTTTCTTCTCTGATGGGGAACAGCTCTGATTGTAGTGCACCATGTTTCATATCCTGCAGTGTTTTAAAATAGATTTTAAGACTTTTTTTTAAATGACATTTATTCTCTCGGGGAAACAGAAATGGCAACTTTGCGTTTTGGAGCTTATGATGCGCTTTCCTGTATTATAAAGTAATTTGCTAATTAGCCGTGTGCTATGCGGTGACATTGAGTGACTTCTCTGCAGCCCCCAGGGAACGCCCTGCTGCAGAGGAGCTGCAGCTGGCAGCACGACCAGCTGAGAGCTGCCCGCGACAGGGCAGTGAGGTGCCCTCCTTTAGGAGGAAAGGTGGGAGAGTTAAAGTTCCGTGAGCAAGCTGGTGCAAGGCATTTCCTCGCTCTTCCATACAGCATCAAGACAGTATTACTGGATTTTTTTTCTAACAGGTGTCTTTGTGGCAATACAGCAGCCAGCTACCTCGAGCAACTCAAATTGATGTTGCTTTCTCCTGGTACGCTTCTGCGTCAGCATGTCCAAGAGCTGACGTTCTACTGTAATGCCTTTTTTAAACTATTTAACGGTAGTTGTACTACAGGCTCCTGATGGCCTGCAGGCCATGTAAGAGGGAACAACAGCTACCTGCTGCAACACTTCTTCAATGGTGGTCCATTTTTGAAGATATGCACCACTCTTCCATTATTCCAAGTAAATCCAAATTCTCACACACCTTTTCACACAGTTCTGCAAACATTTATCTCTGTCCACAAGGCTAAGTACTGACTGTGCCATTGTTGTGTGTAAGGCTGGAAGGTCTGAAAACAGATATGCAAATCTGGCTGCCCTGAAAAATGCCACTGTCCATCTTAGTGGAGTCTGATATCCTCAGAAAGCTTTCAGCAGGAGCTTGGACAATTTGCAAAACCAGACTGAAAGGTTTTGCTTGAGGAATTAAGAATAGCAGCAAGTTTCTCTGTTACTGAAAAATAAATCTTAATTTATGAACGCTGTTTGACAGCTGAAGAATTAGTTTAACTCTGCGTTAACAGTATTTCACTTTACAGAAAGCTATCAGCTTTGCCAGGTCTATTGTCAAGAACAGTTTTTTTCAGTCAACTGTAACATTTTCATTTGATGAGAAGTCGGTCTTGAGACCTCTGAAGTTAGCGGGGAGGTCTCCTTAAGCAGGGGGCTTAAAGAATAATTCTCCAGACTTTGACTTCCCACTGTCTCCCAGCATAAAACATTTCAGTGTGATTTCCATCTCTTCACATAACAACACAGCGGCTAGCGTACTGCCTGCAGCACAAGCTACTCCTGCCTCTGGGACCTGTACCAAGGAACAAGTATTGCAAGTGCCTCTAAGCAATGGGCACCCATCTCTGGCGTGCACTGATTGTTTCCAGGAACAACAAGGCTTAAAGGTGCCTCGCAGAGCTGTATCCCTGAAGTGTCTTCTTAACCGGTGTTGCTCAGCCTATTCTCAAAGGTCTCTCTGGGTTTGATGGCATTATGTTCATCTGTTCATGCCTTTCCTTCAAGCATGACAGAAGTGAAGCCCAGCCTGCCAGTTTTTGAGGATGTAGACAGATCTCATTGTGCATGCCATGAGTGAAAAGAACAGGAAAGTGCTCTAAACTTGGCAGGTCCCATGCTTAGGTCTTTCAAGCTCCACCTCAGCTTATCCCTGAAGCCAGTCATTTATTTATTGCCCTAATTTAGTCTCATGAAGATTTGGATGGATGAAATAATTGCTAAGATATAACCTCCAACAGGGTAACATCCGAGCAGCTAAAAGCTGGCAATTAAATATTTGTTGCATTGTGACACTGTGCAACCATGCACTTGTCTCCAGTGGGGAAAAATCACTATGCAGCAACAACTGTTTCCACAAGACTACCACAGCTAATGAGTTAAAAAACTGACCTACTTGACTGTCACAGTTAAACATACAATGCCTAGACCTAATTTCACTGAAGCGCATGTGATTCCATGAGATTACATGCCCTTCGTCAGTGTATTTCACTTGAAAGAATATTCCATTGGTCTGCCCATTCCTTGGATGTGCCTGTAAAACTTTGTGTTTTCCCTGGTAAAAACAGAGAAGTGACAGCCAACAGAAAGTACTTTGTTCTCCTGTTTAAGCAGGGTGATTGGAAATCCAAAGTGTTTCCGTTGTTTGTGCTTCCCAGAAGGAAAGCTTTTGCTTGGCTCTTGTGTTGCTTGTGGGAAGGAGCATGCCTATGACCAAATCCATAAAATAGGTTTCTGGGACAGCAGCACACAGAATGTTTGCCAGTTTTTTTCCAGAAAGCATAAGCTGTTTCACAGAGCATTAAAATTAACACAGCTTAACATTACTTCCACCCTAAATCAAATCGAGATATTAAAGGGACAGAGAACCTTTTGATATATTTATTATTCGAATGTTATTTTACTCTACATTTACTTAGGACATGACTTAAGGCCTTTGGAGCCAATGAAAATATTTGCCTTTACTTCAGATAGCTTTGTGTCCAGCTACAAGGTTCTCCCACTTCTCTGTAATGAACTACAAAATCAAAGTGTACTTCAAATAAAAATTACCAGCAATTGCAACAAACTTACTCAAAATACAAGTATGTTTTAGAGTATGACTGACTGTTCAACACGAGACATTACAAGCAGCTTTAGGATACCAAGAATATTGGCATGAACTTCTCTCTCTAAGGAGATAATACAGGCATTTGAGCATTTTAAAAAACACTGCAAGCCTTTCTTGTAACTACTTGATGTAAACAGAAACAACATCTGAGCTCCTGAGTATGGAATACCTGCCAGGACATTCAGCAGAAAACAAAACCAAAATTGATTCCTGCTCTGCCACTGGTACATCAGTCTCCCATCACAGTAGAGCAGTTATAAAAACACACTGTTACCCGAAATATACAAGGGACTTAGGATCCTGAATCTCAGTCTTCAACTGAGATCTTCTCAAGGGTCTCAGTCCCTGCAGTACCCAGCTGACCTTCAACTGGGGCCTGAGCCTCCCTTGGAACATGGAGAACGAGCAGTGCACTCCTGCACCGGTAGCACCCAGGCGGCTTCATGTGAAGCTGATGGTATCTCCCCTACATGGGGCAGCATCACACCGAGGAAAACACACCCAGCACTAGGCAGTTAGCTATCGCCAGCACTGAAAGCCATGCCACCATGTCAGCACAACACCAAATCCATGCTGATGCACATGGTTGCTGAATGATGCAGCCCTGGAGCCAGCTTCAATTGGAAGATCTTTCCCCACAGCTCTGTTACACGGAGCATGCAGATTCTCTGAGTCACAAGAGAAAAGAAGGGTTTGGTAACACTGGCTTAAAGGCATTCCCAAACACTCCTTTGTCAATATTGGTTGTACTGGTTGAGACACTTTTCAAAGGTCTTGAGCACAGTGTCTCAATCTGACGGAAGCTGTCACTTTCATGGCCCCTTGTGTCCAAATCACATTAGGTGTGGCTTACAGCACGGCATTTAATC
This sequence comes from Alectura lathami, assembly GCA_013399715.1. Classification (NCBI taxonomy): domain Eukaryota; kingdom Metazoa; phylum Chordata; class Aves; order Galliformes; family Megapodiidae; genus Alectura; species Alectura lathami. Next base: position 235,883 of record VXAV01004890.1, on the reverse strand, counting down.
AGCTTTCACGACTCGCAATCAACACCCACATTTTGGACAGGCAACCACCAGTGAGTTTGCCTAATTTTCACACAACCCTGTAGCCAAAATTCCACCCAAGGAAGAGAGTCAATCATCTTTCTCCTTGCATTCTTCCAGCAGAGAAATAAGTCCTGCATCCCCGACCGCGTGGCACCCCTGTCTGCTGGCCCTGAGAAAAGCGTGCAGACGGTGCTTACCGGTTGGTGTGAGAATTGCAGTGCATGAACCAGCTGCGGTTGTTGTCAACGTACATGGCCCACGCCTTGTCGTCCTTGCCTAGCATCATGTCCTTGACAACGTTAATCCTGGCAATGCCAAAGGCTGGATCGGGATGGTTGTCGTACCGGTCCACGTGCAGCTCCCAGTAATGCACGCCCTTGGAGAAGGCGGCCGTGCCAAGGACAACGCGGTCATCGTAACTGCTGCAGGTGGCGGTCTGGTTGTCGTTCGACAGCACGATGTCCCTGTGAGCTGAGGAGGGGTCGAAGGTGAACCATGCCACTGCGCAGGGGAAAAGGAGAGGCAGGATTATGGCAGAACAGGCTGCAGCCACGTCAGCCGCTTCACTTCTTCTAGGAGAATGAGATTTGGCCTTCCTAAAGACCCCACCACGCTCTCCAGTAACAAGGACAATCTTTCCTCGTTAGCGTGGGTGGATACACAAGATTGCTTTGCACTGTGATCCAGCTCAGAGTGACTTCTGGTGAGTGAGAGAGAAAGAAAAGAGTGTTTCATGCAATCTGCATAGCCCAGGAATACCTGAAAGGCATTTTTCAGTCCATTTGGCTTAAAGGTGCTATGGACATGTAGATTACTCACGTGCTTTATGCCATCTGTGCTTGTGTCTCTGAATGTAGGCTTCTAAGGACAGTGACTTTCTGTTCTAACACAGAAATGAGGAAGTCATTGAGGTGACAAAGGCCTCTTCGTAGTGTGGAAACCACTCACAAACATGAATTGGTTCAGGATTGCCTCTAATGAAAACGCAGTTGCACTGTGTCCACACTGGTTAGGATTGATTTCACCAGTTTATCAAAGGGGGGAAAAAATCCAACCAGAAAAAGCTCTTAAAATATAAAAAATTTATACTGGCCTATTTTTGCAACACAGCATAAAAGTGCAAGTGAGGACAGCATGTACTTCTCAATTCCTTACAGTACCATTACTGAAGATGAACTTGTGTAATGCCCGTATGGATGTCAAGTAGAATTACAGAGGAACAAGCACAAATTCCCATCTCTGTCTTATCAAACCTTGCTGTGAAATTGAAGCAGTAGTGAGGAAAAACACAAATTCCAAAGTTATATGGAGATGTGGAAACAGAGAGGCATACAAATATCCAGTGTGTAATTGGTTCTGCATGCTAAAACAAATATACACCTTAATTAGACCCCAAACTTCTACAATCAAGTAAAATTGCAAGATTTGAAACCTGAAGTGCTACAGACAATGGAAAATGCCCCAAAGTGTAAAGAAACGGGCTACATGACTATTATCACTACTGAATTTAGGGCTGGGTTGTTCCCTCTGTGATGGCAGGCTCAGTGCTCAGCCCAAGCACACCGCAGCAGCTGTCAGGATACACCTACAGCTGTGTGTGGTTTTGGCACTGACTTCTGCACATACACTTGGCAGCATCAATCACCTGTGTGTGGGTTAGATTCAAACAGCACTAGAAAAACATTCACCCAGCAAAGGGCATGCAGCTTGGTGGAAATGCTGTGCAGTCCTCTAGTTCACATGCAGAGGGAACAGCAGGGACAGAAGGACAGCTCTGCGTTACTGACCCGCCTTCTTCAGCCTGGCCTGGATGTGCATGCTCAGAGGGCAGCACATTCCTGGCCTCCCCACGGAGGTGATCCAAAATCTCCATGCCACTAAGTGCCAAATATATCAGTGGGCATAACAGGGTGCAAGCGTCATAGAATCCTAGAATGGCTTGGGTTGGAAGGGACCTCGGAGATCATCTAGTTCCAACCCCCCTGCCGTGGACAGGGCTGCCAGCCACTAGCTCACTAGATCAAACTGCCCAGGAACCCATCCAGCCTGGCCTAGCAGCTTTTCATTTGGAAACTGGCAAAAACCAAACTCACCATCTGATGTCTGTAAAATAACTGTCTTGCTGTAAGGACCAACTCCTGAGGAGTTAAAAGCCTTGACTCTTGCATTATAGGTGCTGTTGAAATGAAGGCCATCGATAGTGCAGAGAGTCTCCTTGCCAACATACACTTCCTAAACACACCAAAAGAAAGGAGAAAGAGGGACATAGTGTTACTGCTCCTCTGTGCCTCTCAATCACATTAAGACTTCTAAACAGAAATCGCAAGCAAACAGCTTCTCATGGCTTCAGAGAATGCAGACCTCATGCTGTTATAACACGGACAGCTACAGAAGTGGAGTCATCAAGAGAGGTCAGCACTGGAGACACTAAGGTGAAGGTAAAGCTGGGAAGGTACAGCAGTAAAGGGAATATACATAGAAAGATTTTACTTTTTTTTAATCTTCTTTTCCTAAATATCTGCTGCAAAACACTATTTTGGAGAGTAGTCCCAGAATAACCACCATAGCCCTTCTTTATATTTATATAGGACCATTAAAAGGGGGAAAGAAGGAATTAAAAAAAAAAAAAATCAGTTACATTCTGTTGGAAAGGTCTCATGCCTCCATTAATATATGATTTTGAAACGTGTTAAGACAGAGCCAGAAGAAGCCAGTCTCCTAAGGACTAGGACCACATGCATCACCTGATGAAAAGGCAGCTAGACAGCAGAGACATAATAAGAGTCTGCAAAGATTTATTAAAGAGAAAGCACTTCTATAATGTGCAATATTTCAAGAGCAGGAAAACCCAGGCAAAATAATGAACAGGATCAGTCAGATGATAGTTTGTGATGAACTGAAAGAAGCCTAGAAACCTCATATTTGTTGGAAAACTGAACAAAGTAACAGAAAGCGATAGAAAAGGAAATAGTCCTGTTTTGGCAGCAGGCTGAAAGCCACAGTTCCTAGGCCTTCCCATCTCTGATTTCTCTGATTATGTGAAATCCACAGATCTGTGGTAGCAAAGGCTGTAAACAGCTTAAGGCTGTGAGTAAGCAGAGCACTCAGCCCCCAGTTCAGTTAGGACACTTAAGCACATGCCTAGGAGTGGTCCTGCTGCATAAAGCTCTTTGACAGCAACCTGAATTGAGTATGTGAGAAATAAGAGGGGGATTACTTCAGTGTCCAGCAGAGCATGTGTTTGTCCACGTTGCTACAACAGCGGCTGCTACGTTAACAAAACCTCTTGGGTCCTGAGCTAGCCTATGGTCTTTCACAGTGAGAAAGAGTTTTAACAGAACAGTTTTTATTCCTGTATTATAAATTATGCTGCCTGTGCAAAAGTTACATTTGTAGGACAACTCTCACATTTTCTAATATTTGACCACTGTTTTACCATACTTTTATGACTGCCTGTGTTTAATTCCACTACGATGTGAAACAAAAAACTTTCTTTAAATCCACTCATCTAGTATTGATGAAGTGCAGTTACTACCATTGCTCTCGGACATATAAACCTCCAGGAAAATGGTCAGCAAACTTATTGAAATGTTGTTTCTGAGAAGCCTGCAGTCTAACTTTCTGCAAGTAGACCCTTCCACTTGGAAACTGTGACCCTTGATTTATGGACTGAGATTGTATTGTATCCTTTCAATACAAAATCTTTAACTGGCAGCACTGGCAGTCCTAAAGACTTTGACAGTTCTAAAACCCCACACATAAATGTGCCAAGTTTCATCTGCGACTTGGATATGCATCCACTGAAATCTTGTTTATTCACAAATATTTATTTAGACGTGAATAACACTTGAAATGGTTTATCCAAGATGCTGGAATGCGTCACATCTCATCCCTAACACTTCACTCATCACGCCCTGTTACCACTTTTACCTACTAACACTGACTGTGTCAGCTGCTCCTGGCCACTCATCCACAAAGGAACCTTTTCACACTTCCAGTAGTGGAGACCAGCCTCTTCAAACACACGTCAAATGATACTTGGACCAAGAAATAAAGAAGCTCCAGAAACACTGTGTCCTTTCCAAAACACCCTGCCAACATAGCTGTTTTTTCTAACGAGGGGCATCCAAACCAGGTGTCTCTGCTGGCTGTGGATGTAGCGGTTTGGCATGGGGATGTAAATCCTAGGTGGGCCAGCTCCAGGCCATTTTCAGCTTTAGTAACCTTCAGGTTTCTAATGAGAAGCCAGTTTACAGCTCCCACAGAAATCTCATCACATGTTTTTGGCATGAGTTCCCATTTGAGAAGAGAGCAGATGTGCTCTGCAGTAATGACTTCAAGGCACTAGCCCCTAGAGAAGGCATTGACCTCGCCTGGTCCTGAAGTAACAGAAGCATGAACAGCAGCAGCAAGCCTGCCCGTGGTGGACAGGCCACTGCTTCTAGCAGGATGTAGCTGGCAGAAAGCTGATTTAGTTGCTTCTGTGGTTTGTTCATTGGGATGTGGAGGGAAGAAACTGGAGTCTGGAAGGATCTAAAAGGATCCAGCACCTTCAGACATGAGCAAGCAGTTGTGGAATCACCCTAGAGGTCTGGGAGGACTTCACTCGGGATGTCCTCCCATCCTCACCAACACCACTGCAGCATGTCTGAGGAACACTTACCTCAGACTCATATCACCACCCCCTCTTAGAGAAAAGATTTAGAAAACCTGTATTTTTATGCATGATGCCAATTTAACTCAGAAATACAGGAAAAATTGAGTTGCTTTTCTGGACTAATAATCTCATCTGTTGGAAGGAGACCCGATGGACAGACGAGAGCAGGGGCTTCAAAGAAATCTCTGATCAGGCATGAGCCTCTTTCAGCTCCTGTAGGCTGGTATGGGATTTTCTGCAGGGGTGTTCTCCAGGAGGGACATGTGGTAGTTATGGTAGTGACTTGAAATACTACCTTTCACTTCCGCAAGGCCTCTTTGCCACCACCCCAGGGAAAGCCCCAGCCATGCTTCCTACCCAAGTCAGGACTCCTTCTAATGAGAAGAAATCACATCCAGGGCTTTCTACACCCATCCAAGCAGGGATGCTTTGACAAATCGTACCTTCCCTAGCCCCTCTCCCCACCCTCAGACACACATAAATCCATATCCTGAGGAAACCTATATACAAAGAAACACAAATACATGCTGAATGAAATTCTCACTCGGAATTGGCCACCGTCTCCATCGTCAAGTTCCAAGATGTAACCTTCCACCGGGTTGTGGCTCAAAGGCGGCATCCTCCAGGCCAATGTCACACTGTTGTTTCTGGTGCAACACTTCTCCAGCTGCAGTAATGGGACGGGTGGCACTGTAACAGGAACTGGGTACAGATTAGTATAGCTCTGTCCTACCCCCTCAGTCTGTGCTGGGAGCTGGACCACAACCGCTCGCTTCCCTCCCGTCATGGAGAACCAATGTTAGTGGGGAATCATAGAATGGCTTGGCTTGGAAGGGACCTCTACCATCATCTAGTCCAACCCCCAACGAGGGCCCTTGAAATAAAAGCCATTAAAAAGAGACAACAAAATGTCTTTACTTGGCTAGACAAATCACTTGGCTGAAACATGTAAATTCAAATATATTTGGAAATTGTTCCAGTTGCAATGTTTATCTAACTCCCTCAGTTCAGGTAGCAAAAGGAACCTCTGTGTCACAGGAGACTACTTGTGGCTCTGTCCTTTAGGGAATGACTGCTGTGAAGTTATCCACAGACATGCTCTTTTACTGACTGGCCCAGGAAAAACACCAAGAGACTATTGAGCAGCATCTTAAAAGCAAACAGAGTACAACATACAGCCATGCCTCTGTGGGGAAAGAGGCCTCTACCACACACCTGCACACACGCCTAAACCCTCACTGTTTGCCCTCTGCTGGAAATTATAAAGGGAAATTTCCATCTCCTGGAAAGGTTTGGCACGTGTCTTGTGCACGACTGAAATCTCACAGGTTAAGTGGGATATTCGTGACACACAGGCCTTGCCCGTTCTTCTGCCCAAGGCTGCACTTCAGCATTAGGATCATTTCTGCAGAGCTGCATGGCGTCTTGTGGGGAGCTGAGGGCTCTGAGCATTCATTGACCGAACTCTTAACAATGTCAATTTGCTCTTCTTTTATACGCTCTACTTTGAGCCTCCAGTTCATTTTCCTCCTCTGCCTGTGTGAGAGCTAAGCCCTTGAGCTGTTCCTTTCGTTATATTTAACCTCTCAGTATAAAAAAAAAAAAGACTGTTCATGCTTCATGCAACAAACAGTCTGTGGGAAAATAGGGGGCAAATGCCCCCTGTTGTGTCAGGGGGCTAAGGCTTCGCTCCCCCATTGGACGTGACAAAAAAGTCAACATCTCACTTGCGATAAACAATACAGAAGCTACCCACTGGCATTACGCATTGCTGCAGTGAACCCAGGTGGTTAGCAGCCCAGCAGAATGAGCCTGGTCTGTAACAAGGAGCTTTTATAACCAAGCTTTTGAAGGATTTTCTGCAAAAAGAGGAGGAAAAAAAAAAAAAAACACAAAAAGAACACACACAAAAAAACCCACACCTTGTTGCTTTCCCTTGATATTGAAGAATGATTCAGAGGGTATCATAAATAAAAACCGGCTTGTTTTTTTTTCTCATATGAAAATTTCAGAATTTTCACTAGAAGTCACTCTGTCCAGAGAAATAAAAGAAACGTGGCATCACAGGAGCCAAAATACTGACAGCAAGGAATTCAGAGGTCTTTTAAGAGGGTTTTTAAAGGAACCATTTTAAGTTTAGGGTATTTCCAGCAACTGATGATCCAGGGAGAAGATAGGGCTCTATCAGCCAGCATCCCCACTCCTGCCACTTCAGCTAGCCTCCTAGATGGCTCAGGATGCATTTGCTGGGTTCCCCACGCCTTCTGAGACTCCCTCTGGCAAAACTAGATGGAAGCCTCATTCCTGAAGCTTACAAAGTACAAAATAACAACACCCCTCCATGAACCACCAAATCCCTGAGCCGCACAGCTGCCCTGCGCTCCGGGGAAGGGTAGGAAACTCCCAGCAAGCAGGTGTCCAGCTTTGCCGGATTATGCCTGCTGTGCTTGCCCTCCTGTCTGCCTCCTGGAGAGCCGGACACAGATGGGCAAAGATTTACCCTGATCTCAGACTTCCTCTGGGAGGAAAGAGGGCAAACTTCTTTGTTGCAAAAGTTGCAGGAAAATATGGAGGGAGTTGAATAACTGGGACATTGGGATACACTTTATAGCGAAAAGCCATGGGACAGCACTAAGAAAAGACAAATATAGACTAAATGTCAGAAAAAAAAAAAAAAAAGTTTTGGATGTTAAACAACAGTGCTGTCCCACTTCTTGTTCAACTTAAAAGTCCTCCAGAGAGTTTTTGAAGGAAAAGATTAAAAATATAAAAGGAGACATGATATTGCATTGGCACAGCAAGACCTTTTAATGAGTTTGAATAATGTCTTGCTATTTTAGAAGGGCTTCATTCAGGTCATGCTTAGCTAAAAAATAAAATCATGACGTCTTATGTCAACTCAACAGTTTCAAAAACACATTGCTCACTGCATCTCAAAGTCGATCTCCTCCCAAGGTAGAGTTAGGGCCATTCTAAGACTTTGTTGTTATTGGTCATCTCGACAAAGCAAGTTTTGCAATGCCACTCTCTGTCTTCCCAGATTAACATTTAAAGAGGTGAATGCAGTGGGAGAATGGGACCCTCAGAAGTATGAAACTTTCAATGTCCTGCAAAACTGCATCTTGGCCAGGGAACACCCTGAGTCACTGCTGTAGCAAGAGCACTATAAACAGTGTCATCAAGACAGAAGGAAAGACCACAGGCAAAGTCTTGTGTTTGTGATGCAGAACAGAGACAGGGATAAAGCCTAGTATGAAGCACTGCTGTTTCATTATCAGGGCTGTGCAGCTCGTGGCTAGAGAGGCTTTGCTGCAGAAGATGTTTCTGGGGAATCCTCAGGGACTGTTAGGTGGAAGAGGGAAGGAGTCACTTCTGGCAAGGCCTGTATGTGAGTGACGGCTCAGATGTGGTACAGGAAAGTAGCAGGTAGCTACGTTCTTTCTGATTTTGTTCCTGGTCTCCATCTTACAACAAACCAAGATTGCAAGACAATCCCAGCTGTTTGAACAAAGCAAACATGGAACATGTTATTTGCCTGCGTTCATAGCTTGAACTGAGAAAATGCATTGTACACAATGAGTCACTGAAGAGAAAAGAAATTTTGTGCTATGCTACTCAGAAAAAGCAATAGAGAGAAAAAAATGCAGACAGAGGAAGGAGATCTGTGAAAGCTCAGCATGCCAGCAGATAGTAAAGCTGCTCATGCATCTCAGCAGGTCAGCTAGCCTGGGGACTGCGGGACTCCTACCAAAGAGCAATCAGTGAGACACTTTGGCCAATGTGACTGCATAAGCATCACTTCTGCATCTATCACATTTCTGCTCTCTGCACATCTAATTTGGTACTGAATTGCTTTTTGTTTCTGTAAAAAGGAAAGAAAACAAAACAAAACACTCCCTGATCTTTTTTCACTGAGATTGGCTTTAGATGTGGGCTTACACAGAGTCCACCAGTAAGGTACATGAACAAGTCATCAGAGCAAATCTAATGTGATTTGTTCTCATTTTCATTCTTCTTTGTCTAACAGAGTGAATCGATGTTTACTTACAAGCAAGCTTTCATTCTAAATGACCCATGCAAACTCACTGAGGTTGAATGAGGCCAGAGCTTGAAAAAAAATCTAGAAAATCAGTCATGCACTAAGCATCAATAACAATATTACAGGACTGAGGTCACAGAGCATTTGGCATGAAACAACAGGCAGCTAGAAACGCCACACTGGCCCTGTTCTGCTAGGCTTCCCCCAGAATCCCTTTACAGATGTTCTCTGATGTCTTTAGTGCATCTTGACAGATCAATTTATACAGTGAGTTAGTAACACTCCTCTCAACACCAAACATTGGCAAAGATTGCTGACTCGTTGGTGGGCTGAGGCAGGTAAGACTGGAGAAGGAGGAGCAGATGTGAAGAAACACACTGATTTTTTGCATGTGAAATTGGAGGCCCAGAAGTATACAAGTTTCGATGGTGATTTTGCTACAAATAGCAAAGCAGCACCCTGCAACACCGCTTCTCACAGTCAAAGTGATGTTCCTAGTGGGTCTGGGTGCTCATTGCTGAAATTCTCACTCGGTATTACCTGTATTTTGAGATACAAGACCACTACACATAAGGTAACACAAAGCTGGCTGATGTCCACAGAGGTAGACGTGTCCAAAAGGATGTCCACAGAGGTACATTTCAGAAAAAAAAACACCAACATGTCAGACTGAGCAGTCCAAATACAAGCAGATTTGTCGTCATAAACTGAAAAATGTAGATACATCTGTATATACTGAACTATCCTCAGTACCTGTGAATGATGGCTCAGGACCAGTCAGCGGCTTGTGTTGCTTGAGCACACAGAGGAGCAAGGGGAAACAATGCAGCCCGTAATGCATCTGCAGTAATGGTGGCCAGCCTAAATGGCATCTCCACCACCGTCTGCAGTGTCCACAACCAGACTTGGCCTCCACGTGCACCAGCTGGTTGTACTGACCAACCTGATGGGTACTCCCTGGTCATGGCCAAGAAGGCCCCAGAAAGAGCCATTCCCAAGAGCTAAATGTCACAGTGCCACTGGGGAGCAGTGCTCAGCTGGTCTGTAAGCTCTCCGCAGGTTTGGGCAGAAGCAGTTCTGTCCTCTGCATCTCGGGCTGAGTCTAGCTCAGTGCCAGAGCTTAACTGTGATCATACATTAAATGGGGATGTCAACAGACAGCACTATCTCTCACAAAGCTCCAGTGAATCTGGCTCAGTTAAAGTCTCTAAGTCCTCCAGCTTACTGCCAGATGAACATCCAAAAGCCAAATACTTAAGCTGCTGTCACCTCAAGTGACCTGTGGTTAATTAGCAACCTAAGTGGATAGTTTAGCTAAATTCTTTATAGGTTTGGGAGGGGGAGTGGTGGAAGATTAGTATTAAATATATTTAATAATAAATATGGCCAGCACTATATATAAACTGATTTAAACAGATAAATGCAGAGAGTATCTGGAGCAGTTTTCTCAGGAATATTCTTCCTCTCCTGCCTGCTTTGCTGGCTGTTAGCACTTCAGACGAGCAGTTAACAGACAGTTTTTGACTAACTCCTTTAGCACAGCTTGTTTCTGCTGAGATACAAGACTTTCGTGGCGAGCAGACTTTGGCCTTTAACTGTTTACCCGTTGTTTCTCCACAGATTTATCTACCAAATGATCCACCCTATCTACTCCATCTTGGAACTCACAGGTTCAGAATTAGACCCACGAAGAAGAGATAAACTGAACTGAAATCTTCACGCTTACTTGGAGTGAAAAATATAATCACATCCAACATCACAACATGACTATCCCCAACTCATTCATTAGCTTCTGACAGCCTCTATTCTGTCGCCCACTTGTGTAACTCAGGCTTGAATCACCACTGAGTGAAGATAATGCCATGATTCCTAGGGAGCAGAATGGGGTTAACATCCAGCCAGTCCATGTCTCCCTCTTACCGTGACACAGTTGTCTGCTCTGCATAAACCAAGTACATTACAAGCACGTGATTGTTAACATATATTTTTTTGCCCATGGCATCTATTCTGTATCAGCTTCTGCTTTTAAATAATTTCCTTAACTTCCTTTTCCTTGTTTTTTGTGCCCCTCAGGACCATTCTGATACCTGGATTGAAGGGATGGTACAGCCATTGAACTACTTTCCCTCTGGAACTCTCTGCCTCCCAGTTTTATTTTATTTTATTTTTAGTCCAGGCACAGTTTACAGCACAGTCTGGATACAAGCCAAAGGGGTTATTTCCCTATTCCAGCATATGTGTGTTAGGGGCAGTAACTATTTACTACTTCAGCTGTTCCTGACAAGATAGGGATAGCAGTAGGTATTTTGATTAGCTGTGTTTCATCTATGAATGCTATAAAATAGCATAAAGTTTCATAGAGCTAACATCTTTTCAATCATCATAGCTAACAGGCTCTGAAGAATTCATCTTTTCAAACATTTAATTGCACCTGGTATCACTGGTATCACTGTCTGAGTTTGTCCAGGTTACTGCATATGAACTAAGCACACCCTTCTAGGAAACCTCCAGAAACCTGAATATGCTTGAAAACTTTTTAAAACTCTTCAGCAATTTCAAGTCCTTCCTCTTTCCGCTCCCAGTGTCCCCCTTCTTCCGAGCACAATTTCAACACATACATGAAAAACAGGAAAAAAAATCACAAAAGCTCACCCCTACATTTCATCTGAATAAAATCCAGCTGGTGAATCGCCTGCAGTAAAGGTTCGCTATCCAGTGTCAGGTCAAACTCAGCAGACACTTTTGGCTCCAAGGCTCCTTTGACCCACTGTTCCTGAGATACCTGGACACGTTTGATTAAAGCATCCGAAATCTGAAAGAGACCATCAAGCTTACGATGTAACTGCAGATGCAGCAGCACATCAGAAGACACCAGAAGTGGCAGAATGGCTGTGAGATCCAGCACGAGGACAAGATATGACAGCATGGGAGTTAAGACAGGATCCAGTAATTTTGAGATGAGTTCCATTTATGTTGTATCCTTTGGTCTCCTTCTTTCAAAAAAAAAAATCTCATCTTAGAGCAGGAAAGTAAAAATGGAATTTGTAAAGACCATTAAGATTGTTACATATCACATCTCTGGGTGCCTCATGCACTTCTGAACTCTCTTCTCTGACCTGCGTGCTGTCGGTTTGCTGTCCTGTTTAAACAGCAGTTGCACAAAGAGAGACTTCCATGTCAGAAGGTCTCTCCATTTACCAGAGATGTTTCAGCTGAAAGGAATAAAAATATCAAATGGGAAAGAAGGTGTGTATTTCTCACAGTGAGGGAGCTAAGTTGTCAGACAGATTTCCTGAGGATATGATGGACTTGCTATCATTACAGCAAAACAGAATTTCAATTTTAAATCTCTGTTCTAGCTCAGCCTACAGACGCTTAGGCCAAAAGTCAGAATAAGATGATGACAATGTCCCCCGTAAGTGAAATCTTGACTATGCAGAAATCAATGAACTTAACTGTCCTTGAGTTCCGTGATGCCATTTGGGTACCTGGCATCCCTCCCAGTGACATTCCTGTAAACCACAGAGAGCAGAACTCTTCTGGATAAGTCAGAGAGAGCTTTCCTTTACTGCAGGAGTTCAGACATCCTTCCTCACTACTGTTATTGGAAGACACTTCTCTCTGGGCTCCTGCACCAACAGCTTCCTGCCAGTCAGTGCAGTTAAGCAAAGGAGCATCTTACAGCCTTCCTGCAACCTTGGAGTCACTTACAGAGGTACTTGCTCCTTTGGCTGTGTTTCAATATCCTGCAGGAGCAGCTGCTTTAAGTAATGCAGTGCTTCAGCTGGTTACCTTGAAATCATCATTGGATAAACAAGGAAAATGTAAAAACAAAAGTACTTTTCATATAAAAGGTGAGGGTAAAAAATGAAGTAACACAGGTTATAGGAAAAGCAAGCTGAAATGAAACCAAAGCATGCATCTAAGCACATATATAAGACCTAAAAGTTGCATTCATCCTCTAGTATCCAACCAACAGCCTGCTAAAATGCTGTGCAGTCTCTAAGGTTAATATACACCACACATTCCTAACTCTTGTTTGAGGCCAGACGTGACAGTAGCAATCAATCTGGAGTGCTAATAGGTTTACGTTGGCTGATTCTCATCCTGTTTTTTAGGGATGCTGTGACAATCCTCTGACACCCATGCATTCATGTGTGCAGTGTGCCCTGTTCAGCTGACAGCCACCTACAGATCATTTCGTTTGATCTGCTTTTCTTCTTAGGCAACTAATAAGTTAATAAAACTAATACATCCACATAATAATTAAGGAAAATAGTTATTAAAATAATGTGATTAATTAGGCCAAGTGATTAATTAGGCCAAGTGTATAATAAATCTTATGGCTTTTTCTCATCAATTGACCCCATCTCCTCCTTCATCTTGGCAATGATAACCAAGAAAGACTGCTCCTGCTTTCTCCATGGGACCTGGGCTGCACAGCTCCTGCAGCTGAGCCAGAGGGAGTCAAACACTAAAGAAGGGACACCTGCCAGTCTTCCATGACGTAGGCTTACATGAGATCTAGCCATAAAGTCTCCCTTGATATATTTACTGAGACAGACTTCAAGGGCCTTCTACATATTTAAAATCTCTTCACACCTTAGCACACACCTCCAATAAGTTGTTTGTTGCAGAAATGATGGCATAAAACCATCAGGTTTAGTAATATTAAAAATGTACAGAAAAAAAGTTTGCACCTAGAAACAATATCCTGAAATGACGACAATTTTTGGCTAAGCCTTTTAGACATTACCAGCAGGAACCTGCCTTGGAAGTGGAAGATGGTAATTAGCAAAGCGGTTCATTTTTAGATTTACATGTCTTTTTTTTCTTTTTCTTTTTCTTTTTTTTTTTTCCCCCCAGAACACTGGAAAGAAAAATACCTGTAAAAACCCAGAGGGATCGTTTTCTTTGATAACTTCAAGGCAGTACTCCATAAGCCCTGTTGACTGACGTAGCTTCAGTGTACAGTGATTTATCTGGTCCCAAACAACCTGGAAAACAAGCATCAGTACGGTTCTGATAATTGCCTCAGCTTACAGTGAAATGTATAAAATTATTTCAGAAGAGGCAACAAATGGAAAAGCGTGTAAAAGCTGTGCTTAATTTAGCTGCCATATGGCCATTGCCACATCTCCATCAGCTACACTTGCTTGCTCTGTACTGTAAATACCGATAATTAGTTTGGCAAAACGTTGTGCACACGGAATCTCAATTTTCAGAGCAGATTAATTGCTGAAAGCTCAGGTTTGCTTGGGGCAGAAAGAGCACAGAACATATTTTTGCATTTGCAGTATTCACATTTACATCATGCTTTCACTAAAATTCAAGGTTTCAAAAAATCTTTGACTTAAAAGGCAAATATTGTAGAGGGTAACTGCAGGGGTAGTTTCCTGCGGATTATACCCTAACATTCTCCTCACAGTTTATCATAGAACCTGTTCTGCTTAAGGATGCATTGCTAGGATTCAGAATGCCTCTCAAGTTTTCCAGATTTTGGACTTGATTCTGCTGTAAACTAGGCCTAACAACATTGTGTTCCATAGCACAACTCCCTGGTAACCCCAGGCTAACAAGAATAAACAGCAGGATGCACCACGCTGTTAGGAGCATGTCCTAAGTGTTGGTTCTTGTCAAGCATGGGGATTTCTGAATGCTGATCTCAGGTAAATTTTATTCGTTGTTTTTCATGTTAGATTTTTCACTTTGATTTTTCCTTCTGTCTGCAATACTATTAATGTTACCCACACTATAATACCTCAGAATCACTTAAACAGTTCCACATTTCAGGAAGTTTGTCCATTTTTTGAATTCCACACTGGTCAGTCTGTTACAGCTTTCTTCTCCCCCCTTTACAGCATTTCTTTAATATCCTTTGAGTAGTGCATGGGCATCTGGAGGAGGCTTGCCTGAATTTCAAAGATTTGAAGAGACATAAAAATCCCCAAAGTTATACTTGAGCAGAAGGTGTTTCTTGCAATTGGAAGGACCCACACGTTTCACTGACAAGCAGCTCTGAAAAGTTAGCCCAAAGACATCAGATAAGTAGACTGATGGCTTCATTCAACAAACTGCTGAAGTACATGCCTCAAGTTAAGTGTATAAGCACATTTCTACTAAACTGCTAAACTGGAGCCTGCTGAAGGACTACAGGGTTGGGTCTTTAGGAATCTTCACGGTATAAGGGGCTGGGGACTTGACAAAATGCACAGTAACACCAGGTATCAACAGCCATGCTCAGCCAAACACTTGGAGCTGATGAGAGCTGTGCTCACCTTTAGCTTGTGCTCACGTTCCTTGGTAACTTTTGTGAGCAGCTTGGCCTTTTGTCGCGTTAATGCATCCACCAAGGCATCGCACTGAGCAACAAGACAGGCTTCGTAATCCAACCCATTCTCCTGCGAGAAGGTGAGAGTCATATTAATCAAAGAAAACATGTTTTATAGCTTACAGTATTGTTCATTCTTACCTGTTTTTCCATTCAGAGATTTCCTTTCAAGGCTTTAGCACTTCTGTCACCTTCCTGACTTCACTATGGTTGTGCCATTAAGGGCTGCGTGCTATAAAATGAACCTGTAAGATGCCATGCCACAAAGTGGGCTTACATGAAAACCTCGATTTACTGGCATTTTCCAGATAACAGATGTAGTCCAATGTGATGTAAAATCTAAACCTACCATACACAGTGCATACATATACATAAGAGGGTTCTGTCCCATTCTGTAGAATTAACCTGCCATAGCTCCTTTGAAATTATCAGCTCTACACCATGACAACTAGATGAGAATTATGGACAAGGATCTGGTCCACAGCCTACTACAAAGGGACTAATCAAGTACAAATATTGTTCCTGAGACTTTGTGTATTGCCTCTAGTACTTTTTCAGAAATAGCTAGCACTCAGTACTCTTTTCTTATTGACACTGTGGTAAAACTCTGCTGGGCAGTGGCCAGCAAGTGAGGTGCACAGCTCACACCCCTGCTGAGCCTTGAACAAGGCCTGGATATTGCTCAGCCCTGCATAAACGCCTATATAATAAATGGGGAACAAACTGCACTACCACCAGCTCCCACTGCAGCTGTAGAAATATGGGTGAATGGTACAAAAGTGTCTTGTGCTGCCAGGGTATGGCTTTCTCTTCTTGTTGAGCTGGTGCTGTAGCACCCATTCAAAGTGGGGCTCTCCCTCACTGTCTGCTGGTGAGACAGGAAGGAGGAGAAAGCATTCAAGCTTCTTTTTCCAGGAGATTCTCAGCTATCCTAATAGCTTCCCATNAAAAAAAAAAAAAAAAAAAAAAAAAAAAAAAAAAGCATGCTTAAGGATAAGCATCTCTAGGGAAAGCCATCACACACCTGTAACTCATTACTATCTCTCAGCTCTTTTCTCTTTTGTTTGTGTTGTTATTTTCTGCTCATTTGTTTTGTCTTCATTCTTTGGAGAGCTAGTCTTGAAGCCCTTAATTCCCTTCCCCACAGCGTGATCCCCGCATCCTTTCCTCTGGCTGAGGGAAGCAGGCTCACTCATACCTGTCCTAGCTGCTGCCATCAAGCAGGGATTGGAGAGACACCAGACAGCTCAGTTACTGTTCCCAGGTTTATCTTAGACTCCTCCTGTCTGTACCTTCACCTCTCCAGCTTATGTCACACCTGACTCCTTCCTAAGCTTCTTTCTATCAAGCTTCTCTTCACGTGCTGTTTTGTGTACAGAGCCTGGATCTGTAAGTGGCTGTAGTGCATCATTTTTTCTCTTCATGTTCAGTTCACACATCAAACAGGGTGTTTGGTGATATGCCTCTTCCAAGTGAGAAGGGATGAAATTGCTACAGCAGATGGGAAAATGTGAAAATCAGATAATGACAGCAACATAGAGGAGCAAGGAAACAACAGGGGCAAGGAGGAACAGGAAGTGTGTAAAAAGAAGAGATTACGAGATGTAAGAGTGACCTCGGGAAGGAGAAGGGAAGGAAGAAGAGGAGAAACCAACAGATCTGCAAAACAGGAAGAAAGAAAAATAGATTATGGATTTGCAAACTGCCCTAGGCAAGATAAAAGCACTGCTCCTGGTAGGTAGCTCTGGCATGCACAGAGAGGAGATAAAGAGCATGGATGGCTAACAGGTTTGGAATGCATTGAAACGGAATAATCAAATACACATATGGCTTACTCCTTTGTGTAAAAATACATTTTTAAGGCATTTTTGCTGAGGGGTAAGTGTGTGTGTGGTAACCATCAGAAGACAGCTATTAGTAATAACCTGCACTGAGATATATGGTTCTGGGTATAAATCTACATGCAAAGGCTCTATCTATTGTCTCCCCCAAAAACAATTCTTGGTCCAGGGCCCAAAAGCACAGATCAGCTCATGACACATCTAAACTCCTTCCCCTTAAACAACATGGCTGCACCAAACCTGCTTATTGGGAGTAACCCCTGGTACTTGCCATCAGCAAATGCCACTCAGGCATCACCTGCAAAGAGTGCGATTCATCATGGGACAAAACCATGCCAGAGAGCTCAAGAGGAGTCAAACAGTGTGAGTGATCGTCACCTAGCACTCAGAATTGTGCGTTAGCCTTTTTTTTCCATTTGACGACACATATGCAGTTGACGAGTCCTTCTGTTCTGGTCTGCTGAAATTGATTTCCTCATTCAGACTCATGTTGGACACTGGCTTAACACGTGAGGCTAACATCCAGCTTTGTGCCCAGGCACGCCTAAATTTTAGAGGGTGGATAGTTGATACAATTTCCTCTTTCAAGTCCTCCTCTAGCATTTAAGCAATGAGCAGCATCAAAGAAATTGCTTGCTCTTTTGATCCAATTGTAGCAGCTCCCTTACAGCTGAGCAATTTGCCAGTGATTTTATTGAAACACATTAAAGGATTTTACAGCATCATCATAAATGGCCATAATAGGCCACCTTTGGGTTTCAAGAGGGAAAAATATATATTTTTAATGGAGCTAGGTGACTCAAGAAAAGACTGGTGACAGACTGCTGCTTTGGATGAGTTATCCCAGCCTGAAATAGCTGCCAGTACCTATAGGAAGAACTGCTCTCTAGAGGTGCCCGTCCTTTCCCTTGGGCAAAGAGAGAAGCCCAAGTCACTAGGCTAGACCAGCTATTTAACTTTTAGGCAGCTAAGGTCAGCTGAGAGAAATCTCACACTGCGTCCAAAACACGGCCTGTGACGGGTACCAGTCAGTGGCTTCACACTGATTTCTTTCAGCTACATGTGCTCTTTATATCATAGAATCACTTGAGTTGGAAGGGGCCTTTGAAGGCCATCCAGCCCAACTCCCCTGCAGTGAGCAGGGACACCTACAGCTGGAGCAGGTTGCTCAGAGCCCTGTCCAGCCTGACCTTGAAGGCCTCCAGGGACGGGGCAGCCATCACCTCTCTGGGCAACCTGTGCCAGTGCTTCACCACCCTTAGTGTAAAAAACTTTTTCCTTATATCCAGCCTGAATCTCCCCTCTCTCAGTTTTAAATAATTTCCTCTAGTTCTGCCACAACAGGCCCTGCTGAAGTGTCTGCCCCCTTCTTTCCTATAGCCCCCCTTAAGATCCTGGTCTTTGTTCGCTCTCTTCCCCACGCTGTCACAGAAGGCTGTCAGGGTGGGCAATTACACTGCTCTGTGGCAGTCTAAGAGCTTTGGCAGCAGTTGTGGTACAGTCATAATTTGCAGTGTTAAGTGGCATTTTTTTAATGGCATTAAATTCTAAAGTGAATACAGATTTTTGAACTTCTGCTTTGGCTTTCTGTTAGCAACAGAAATAAGACTTGCTTATTGATGAAAGATGAGCAGGCAGATCATGGAGCAGATGATGCATCTCACGCAGAAAATGCCCGGCAGCAGAGCACTGCAGCTGCAGACAGCACGTGCCCTCTCCTGGGCACCGTGAAGCTCAGAGCACAGCAGCACATCTCCAGCCCCACTCTGAGGTGAGAAGGGAGCTGAGGATCACCTGACCTCCAGCACTGATCAGAGTGTAAATCTGGTTGAAAATGGAACTTCCTTTTGGGTTTGTGTCCTCAATTACTGAGCTCACCATGAGCCCTGTTCCAACCGTTAAAGCTGGGTAATTACAAGCATGGAAATATCTTCTCCTTCAACAAACAATCAAACTCTCTTTGCAGCATTTGTTTCTTTCTTCTTTTTTTTTTTTTTTTTTGACTTTCTACAAATACTCTAATAAACAGGTTGACTGGATTTTTTCCAGAAACAGTAACATTTTTAGAAAACGCTAGATGAAAGACAAGTAGTAAATTTTGAGTGGGTGAAAAGGAGAACTTATCCTAAATGCTCAATTCAAAGGACAGTCAGCGGGCAGGAGGCAGGAAGCATGACCAATGAATTCAATCAAATACAAATCAACGCAGCTCCGGTGTCCAGTATTGAGTATCAGCCTCTTGCAATAAACAGAAACAATCCAGAAGCTGGAAAAGGCTCACAGACATTATTTGATGAGTAATTTTGCCTAGCAAATGCATTCAAGAAAGGTTAGATGATTCCAGGAAATATGAGAACAGTGAAGGAGACAAAGTCATCAGATAAATTATTCACTTGGCTCTATTGATTATGTATTATCAAAACAGCTAATATTCTACAGTTACCTGTATCTGCTGCAATAAATTTTTCAGCTGAACCAAAAACTCTTTAGCTTCCTTTGCTTTATCTGAAACACCATTTAAAGCCTGAGACAGCTGTGCCTGCAAAAAAAAAAAAAAAAAAAAAAGGAGAAATTAGAAAAAAGAATGCAAATATATTTCTTACTAATACTTGCTTTTAACAATTAACAATGAGCTAAAAAGGCTTACTTGCTGTCATATGTATTCTTACACATGCAGACTGTTTGTGCTTGAAGAGAAGAGTTAAGATTTTAATTGTAATAAGATTGAATAAAGCATAAATATGCATATGGGGGCAGTTAAGCATTGTGTCTGCACGTTCCACTTTATTGCAGAGACTTTGTAAGTCACAATACTTCTTACAAGACAACTACCCACATATATAAGGAAATAATAGTCTTACACAGTAGCATCTGTCGTGCTGTAAAATCCCCAAGTGCTTTCCAAAATAGTACTTCTCTTCACCAGAGCCTGAAATCTTTATAAGAGTAGTAGATTCCACCAAACCTACGACTTCAAAGACAAATCTGTGTTTTCAGACTTCATAGTCACGTCTCTTTGGGGCTCCAATTTTCCCTGCTGCATCCCAATAAACAGGTGAATATTTCTGGAAAAGCTGAAAAAACCTCTTCCCCTAGTTTTAACAGGTGAGAGAAAAGGACTTTATCTATTGTAAGCCCACATTCAAGACCCAGCTGGCACCTGAGATCTCTACACTGAACAAGCAGCTTCTTACAGGATTTTTCAGGTCAGAAGGACGGAGGAGGAAACTGTGGCCTGAGGCTGCAGTCCCTGCACAGCTTCCTCTCAGCCTGGCTGGGACTATGGACACGATCCTCTTCCATCTGTCAGCCCCTGGCCACCCCAAATCCAGCACTAGATCTCTGCCAACATGGAGTGATGGGATGGGTCCCATGCTGAGCGTCACTGGGGATGTTCTATTTTTGCTGTCACATTCAGCCTTCCTTGCAGGGCGTGCACCTAAGAAAGGGCTCTGGGCTTTTGTGCCAAGCCCTATTGGGTAGACCCTCTCTTCATGGGTCTGCTGCTCAGCCACACTTGGTAGCTGCCAATGCCCCAGTAATTATCCGCACCAAACAGATACAACAACTGACAGAAAGAAATGGAAAATGAAGCCTCCTTGCTAACGTCAGGCTTCCCAAAGGTTGCAGACTCTTGACTCCATTGGACTAGCAGGTGCCTTGAGACAGAGCCTTGTACCCAGGAAGACACAAAAGCTATGAGCCTCTAAGAGGTGACCTAACTGCAGTCATTCCCTGCTTCCCTCTTGTTCCTGAAGGGAAGTAAATTGCTCCATCCCTGAAAAAAGCACAGCTCAATTCCTCACACACGACAAAGTTTGGGGCTTACTTCCTGCCTGAACGTCCCCTGCATAGCCTCCCCTTGTGCTCACTTGGTTGCACAGGGCAGAAAAGAGCAGGGCCAGCACCTCCCTGTGTGCACTGTGTGCCTCAGCTCTGAGGCCGCAGCGTTGCACTGGCACGTGGGCAGGGGGGACCAGCCCATCCTTACTGGAAGCTGGAGCTGATTAATAGAGAATGACGCCATGCTTGGATTTTTCCTCATAGTCACAAACTCTCCCCTTTAAGCCTCCTTGCAGGCATTACATAAGTGCTATATTCAAAAACAAAATATGCTTTAGTGCAACTCATTTGTAACGAATGTAATGAGGAGACCATAGGATCATAGAATCATAGAATGGCCTGGGTTGGAAGGGACCTCAGAGATCATCTAGTTCCAACCCCCCTGCTGTGGACAGGGCTGCCAGCCACTAGCTCACTAGATCAAACTGCCCAGGAACCCATCCAGCCTGGCCTTGAACACATGTTGGCCTTGACCAACAGTTACAGTGTTAGATGCTCAACAGTTAAACACTTAACATCCTCTTACACAAGCTCCTGCCACTTCACAAAACTGTAAAGTAGTTATGTTTGCTATGAAAGCTACCTGAGGTCACAGAAACAAGCTCTTATTCCTTGAAAGGCCCCTGTTCTCTGCCAGACCAGCCAATCGGGACTTCAGATCGGCTCTCCATGGGCTGATTGTGGTTGCCATAATTTAAAGTCTTCCCTTATTGATTGCACTTCCCACGCCATTCACAAGGCCTTTGGTCTATCCAGCTGACATATGACAAGGTGGAAGTGGCATGTGACAGAGCAATGGGGATGAAGCCAGAAAGAAAGAGGACAAAAGCATCGTGTTCTGCCACAACACCAGCCCAACAACATTGTCCCAGTGCTTC
Organism: Alectura lathami; assembly: GCA_013399715.1. Lineage (NCBI taxonomy): Eukaryota > Metazoa > Chordata > Aves > Galliformes > Megapodiidae > Alectura > Alectura lathami. Next base: position 214,273 of record VXAV01004890.1, on the reverse strand, counting down.
TGTCAAATCAAAAACAAGAGTTGGTCCTGACAGAAGTAAAATGTACACTTTTCCCACATCAACCTCACCCCCAAATCAAAGCATATAAGAAGAGCCAAAGGTTACGAGTGGTCATCATGTAAAAACCTGAATCCACGCCGTAGAACTGTAACCAACACACACACTGCTGCCAACTCACGCAGTCATGCCTGGCTCGTGGCACGCTACCATTGTGAGAGAACAGACACTCGACAAAGACATTGATTAGATGGCTCAAGAGAATTTCCGTGTTCATTAAAAACTGTGTTTGCTTTAACACAACTGCAGCATGGAACCAAACAGAAGACCAGATCTCCAGTCACGAAACCCACTTAGAGATAATAGCCTCGTTTTTCAAAGCATTTGTCAAAGATACCTTACGAAGCAGTGGAATCTAGTCACGCACTTTCCATTAAAATCAAACAGAACTACATGACTAAGCCCTCAGTAAACCAACCAAACCAGAAAAAATGCCCTGCACACTCAGAGCAATCTTGCGTGCCGCAGAATATCTACTTGAAGCCAAACTGAAATGTTAAAGCTCCACTGACTACGACAGCTAATAACTCCTGACAAACGGCATTCTACCTACGGTTATCTTTACTTCAGTACCTGGCATTGCAACAAAATAGCGAGGATCCTGGAGATGGACACTAGGCTTCTACTTCTGCTGAGTATAGGAACAGAGAGATAATGAGGGTGAGCAATTAAATCCGGATAGGCATGGAAGACTGATGCTTCTTCTGATTTTAGAAAATGAACCAGATAATGGCAATGTCCTTTTTCAACCGAGCAGTTCATGCTCATTTAACTTGTTTTCCCTCAATCTCTCCTCGGCGGCAGATTAGCTATTGATTAGATAAGTTTATCCTGGTGTTGCAAAGTGAAAGAGCCCTCATGTTTTTGGAAAGACAACTCCTTCATGCCAGCAAAAACAAGAGCAGGTGTGCAGACTTCAACACTTGCCTTCAGCTCCTGCCTGCTTGATCTTCAGAGGTCTGTCCACCTGAAGCTTCTTTCAGCATTTCTGTACATACGAAACCATTCAGAATGTGCAGAGCTGAAATGTGACCACCATCAGTCCTCCTGTTCACAGGTCAAAACACCTACAAACTTAAATCTGCTCTGCTATGAGACCTAAACCTACTTCTCTGGCAGTAGACTAGCGTGGTTTTATTTAATAACTTTAAGCTGTTGGTCCAGATGGGCAGGTCGTGTAAGCGAACTTAACAGTGGATTTATGATGTTGGGGCTCTGTTTTTGTTTCCCACCACTTCTCATTTCTCTGAAGGAGAAGCTACATACAGCAGGGTAATGGGCAAACAGGTACCATCAACAGGGGCCAACCAGTCCTACACAGCCATCAAGGCAGCAGCAGAGCCGGGGGTAAATGCACTTCCCACGGCATGGTCTGAGACACCACACGAACACGTCCGCACACTCTATTTCCCACTAAACCACCATGTAAGGTCCGGGCAAAGGGGAAGTCAAACTGTTTGAATAGAAAGATAATGCAGAAATAGAATGGAAATGGATCGTGAAGGCGAAGGTGGGCAAGGATTCTGGAAAAACAATTCTAGGGCCAGCAGAAAAATTGTTAGCTTTAACTTTGCTCTTGTTGATGTTCCACCTTCTTCTCTACCAGCTCCATCAAGTTATCTGGGGAGAGCACACACAGCTTCACTTCCATTTGGCATACCATTTGATGTGTAGTACTTCAAAGTGAGTAATTTACAGCTTGGCCAAAGTAGCTACAGGTAATAACCTTGCAGGAATTGCTGTATGTGAGAGCGATTTCTAAGCACAAGTATCTAATTCCAGAGCAATTTATCTGAACGAATGTGAGCTGATGATTTAGGCTGTCTGTCTACAAGGTTCCACTCTATTTACTTTCTGCCAAGTGCATTGTTCTGGGAAAAGTAGTACTCACAACAGCCCTATTTCAGAGTCCCCAGATTAGTTAATTTTGAGACTTTTTTTACTTTCACTAGAATTTTCACACTAAGGTTGCATCTGTAAATCAAGAGAAATCACATTCTGTGACACCTTACTCCCAGTAAAAAAATGCAGTCAAAGTACAAACCAACAGGCTCTTGTTCATTCCTTTGGCAACAGGAAGGAAGGAAAATGACTGATGGATCACTCTGACTACACCAGAGCTTATCACATTGTTCAGAAAGGCTCTAACCAGTCTTAACGCAAAGCGAATTGTAACACAGCACAAGCTGGTCTCTCACAGACCACAAAACGTTAACCACACTTGCACAGTGAGCTCAGTCACTGCTCATTTCAGCAATTCTGCTCAGATTTGGATGCTGCCATCAGCACAAGTAGCGATGATCCGCTCCTTCTGCGTCGAGAGAACTTCTCCTCTACACTCACGTGAGGGAGGAGCTGGCTGAGCCCATGGCATCAAGCATGCAAATTCTGACATGCATAGTGAAGGTCTTGGTCTTTCTCAGATGGACAAACCAAAGTGGTATCTTTTGGGGGTCTTAAAATTGAAAGACAAATTTTCTCCTTACTAAAAGTGTTAGGCTTCTTCTCGTCTGCTCCATGGCTGAAGGACAAGGAGATCAGTCTTGGTTTTGTCACCTCCCACAGTGCCAAAGAGGATCTCCCTGGGCTTCCTTTGGTGCTAACTGCAGCAGAGGAGGAAGCAGAGCTAGCCAAGCTCTGTTTGCATGCCCTGCACAAGAAGCCCTTTCACCCCAGCAGAGCTGGAAGCTCCAAAGGACCGCTCACAACACTAAGGTTTTAAATTCCCCCTGTATGTTTATCTGCATTAACTAACCATTTTTCCAGGGTCCGTCATTCTTAGTAAGAATGAGCTAACTTCAAATACTTTTCAAACTTCTAAGGTCACAACTTTCTCATCAGTCAAATGGTTGCAAAGATTTATTTTCCACATGGTGAGCGTGGGCATATGACCCAGCAGCTCTGTCAGAATCTGGGAAGCTGACGGTGCTGCACAGCGACTGCCTCTGACACAAACCCAGGGGGCTGCAGGTAGCAGGGCTGTGGAGCATCCGGGAGGGGAAGGGTGAATCAGAGCGCAACACTACATGAACCAGGAAAAGATGCACTTGTCCTCAGAGCCCATCCTACCATTTCTTACTCACGCCGTGGAGGTCCCTCCAGCCATCCCTTCAGCCCTCTTTGGTGAGGGTGCTGCACCAGGGGGTGGTGGGCATGGAACGGGCTCCCCGGGGCAGTGGTCACAGCTCCAAGCTGCTGGAGTTCAACGAGTGCTTGGACAACGCTCTCAGACATAGAGTTTGGATTTTGGATGGTCCTGTGTGGGGCCAGGAGTTGGGCATGATGAGCCTTGTGGGTCCCTTCCAGCTCTGGATACTCTGTGATTCTTTGAGAAATGAGGGGAGGGGAAGACCTCTTTGAGGTCCAGAAGAAAACACGATGTCCCATGACCCTCCCTGTCACGCTTTCTCGCCTAAAACCTTAGGGCGGCTGCAGGCCACTCTCCCTTGCTGACACAAGGATAGGAAGACATGGCAGGAAGTGGCTGCGGCAGCTCCCATTGAGGGGAAAGGGGGCAGTGAAATGAAGGAATGACCGCCCCACCTCCTCGCGCTGCTCACAGGCCTGCACAGGGTGGCACAGACCATGGTGAGGCTGGCTTATGCCAGGTGCCTGCCCAGGTTCAGCTTGGCTGACATAAGGGAAGGAAGCTGTGGGAAGGAGCCTGTGGGACGCCAGAAGACCCTGAGCAGGGGCTGTGGATTGGAGAGAGGACTGGCGACTGGACTGCTGTGCAAGGGGAAGAACACCTGGGATGACGACGGGCGTAGGGCAGCCTCACGTCCCACCAGCTCGGAACCGGCATCGGGGCGGAGCCCCTCCGGCGCCCCGGCTCCTCCTCGCCGGCGGCGTGCGCTTACCTTGTGCTGCTTCCACACGGCGCCCAGGGCCTTGACATCGTGCTTGCCGTGCCTGCCGTCCTCCAGGCACTGGTAGCAGACGGGGCTGCGGCAGCTCACGCAGTACATGCTGTAGTTCTCCAGGTCGTGCTCGGCGCACGTCGGCAGCTTGCGCCCGCCGCCCGCCCCCTTGCCGCCGCCGTCGCCCGCT
>VXAV01004890.1:185127-209297 GCA_013399715.1 Alectura lathami | reverse complement strand
GGGAGCCGGCGGTGCCCGGGGCGAGGGGGAGCTCCGGCTGCCTGCTCCCGGCCCCGGCTCGGGCGGGCGGCGTGCTGGGGCTGGGTGCGTGGTCGTGCCGCGAGTAGTGATATATGGGCACGGGAGGCGGGGGCAGCGGGAGGAAGGGGCGGGAGGAGCCCTTTCCAGCAAATAAGGGATCGCTCTCCCTACGGCTGAGGACAGTGAAAACATTTTTTAAAGGGTCTCTATACGGCGATGTCTTTATATGTTGAAGTAAACCCATTGTTTAGGCAACGCGATGAGCGCAGGCGGGGTTTCGCTGGCCGTAGTAGCCTTTTCCCCCCGCCCCGAGGAAAGCAGAAAAGAGGAGGCTCGCCCTAACAACTAAGAGCGTGTTTCTCCTCCGCCCGTATCTCACCGTGCTGGAGCATGACTGGGACGCACAAAATGTCAGGCACTGACAGAGGGAAGAATGGGAAAGGGTTAAAGGGAAGCTCGAAGCGTGGCTACGAATTCTGAGGCTAGGGGGGACGGGAGGGGGGTGAGGAGCGGGGAGATGGCATCACCCGTGTCGTAGCCGTGTAACCCCAACAGAAACTGCTGCGAGAATAAATTGGGGATGACAGCTGAGAGTTTGTGAACTGAACATCACCGCCCTTAGAAGAAAGCAACCAGCAGTGGGAAATCCCCCGTCTGTTTTGTTTACCCTGCATATGCTCAGCGTAGATGTAACAGTGGTTTATTTTCATAGTGAAGAGATTATACACAAGAGCGATTTCCCTGCTTTCATTGTTTTCGTTCGTGTATCTTGTTTAAGAGCCACACTGTTGCAAACTTCAGTTCCATAAGGAGATTCTTTCCATTTTTAAACACAAGCTGGTTGTGTCAAAGCAGCTTTTAAAAATGCAGTACTAACTCATGTCAAATGAAAAAATAAAAGAAAGAACGTATCAAACAAATCACCTCTCGTCATAATGTTCCTTAATACATGACGAGCATTTTGTGCCACTGGGTAGGAAAGGATCTTCTAGTTTCAGGTTTTGTTTTTGCCAGGTTATTAAAACTGTTGATGCATAGAAAAGGAGGAATGGGAACAGAGAGCACAAATATATTAATGGTTCCATTTTTTTTTTTTTTTCAGTTTTTCCTCTCCGCTGTTCTCCTTCTTGCATCTTGCCTAGACATTCTCATGTCAAGCTGAAAGAAATTCCCGGTTGGGTTAGTGCTTTGTGGTTCCTCAGTTCAAGGCTGGGAGGGGCAGGTTTGTCCTCTGGCACACAGAAGACAAAAGCACTGACCCACATAAGCCTGCCTGTCTGCTGCCCAGGTATCTTTTTCTTTCCCATGACCTCTGTGCTGAGATTCAGAGTTGATAGAAGGGCTGTGTTTGGGCTCCCTCCACCCAGAAACCTCAACAGTGCAAGAAATATTCTGAAATACCATTGATTTCACAGCTACCTTATGTTACTACATCACAAGAAAAAGCTGTGGGTGAAATGCCGTTACCTTCACAGTCTCTATTCTCTGCTTTACCATTTGTCAGCAGTGGGAGTGATGTACAATAAAGATTTCTTGCATATGTGCAGGTGAATCCAAATCACAGTTTTCAAGAATATGTTGGAAGCCATAATCCTAAGGCAATTAGGTAGGCACAGTAGCTTTTTTTTTTTTTTTTCCCCTGAACTTTTGCTTTCTGTCTTTACCTGTTTTGTGTGTCAGGTGCCAGTGATCATATCATAATGCATATATTGGTAATAGCAGCTCTAAGTCATATGAACAAAACTGGACATATCAAACAGGTGAAAAGGAATGAACACCAGACCCTAAGAGTACACATTTACAGGAGCTCTTTAGCCATGGCTGACAAGTTCCTGAGTTCTAGCACAGTGAATTTTAAATTTCCATTTTGACCATGATGTAAAATTATAATATTGTTTCCCCTTGGCTATGGCGGGAAGTGGCAAGAAAGAAGTGCCGCTGTGATCAGTCAAACTGAACTTTCCTCCTGCTCTCCACAAGCCCAATACGGCCTGAGAACATATGTCCGTTAGGAGATTACTTTTACAACAGAGATCAAAAATTCGACCTGTTTTTCTCTGTCCTGTGCTGTGACTTTTATGCCATTCAAGACTTTTTTTTTCACCTACTTCTTAAACTTGCCCCAAACATTTACATGCAGGAGAGCTGTGGCTTTGAGAGAGGGAAGAGCTGTGTGGTCCAGTGCACCGCTGTCATCTCTGCTACTCCAGAGGCCAGCACAGGAACTGATCTAAGCACTGAGAGCTGGCACCGAGCTCGAGAGATCCCTGCAAACCCTGCAGCTAACTTTGGACACCCTTATTTCTGCTGAGGAGCAGATCCTACTGATTTGGTGGAGTTGTTCTTGAAGCTCTATTCAGTCTGATAGAATCGGGCCTCTACTATGTTTTGTAACCAAGTCATTCTTATAATGGAGATGATCCCGATGGTTTTTAATGAGTCTTTAATCTGTTAGAACTGTAACTGCATAGGATAACCTAGAAACCCTATTCTGGCAGTCATGGCTTTGATCTTTATTTTAATACTTCAGTATCACTAATATCATCCCCTTAAACTATTTACCCTTCGTAAGAACTCATTAGCATCTTTTATATCCTCCTGGCAGAAAAAAAAGCTAATGAAGGTTATTTATAAATTTATATTTAAAAAAAAAAAAAAAAAAAAAAAGATGAGGCAGACTACAGTACAACCCCTCAGTAAAGCGAGAGCTTTGATTCATCTTTTTGCCTCTCTTGTCTTATTGCTTATACCTTTTTTTTTCCTGTTTTCCCATTTCTTTTCTTGTACTTTTTTATGTTTTAGCTTGCCCTCAGACATTAACCCTTTTCCAATTAGTTTTCTCTCATGTTTTTTCCCTCAGATTTTTTTCTTCAAAAGCTGCCCACCGAGGTCACTTCACTTTCTTCAGTTTTCTTCTTTTACCATGGCTGTTTCTTCACCCCCGGGGAGCTCTGTGATCCCAGCATTCCAGTATCGCTCCCACTAACAGGCATCGCTCAAAGGAGGCATCTGGCAGCTTGAAGGGCAGCAGAGGGCAAAAAGGGAGCTTTTCTCCACAAGTGTTTTTTTCCGTTGCAAAAAGAGCTGCGGAGAGATTTCACAAAAACAGAGGAGACAAAATGCAGCTGGAATGCTGCCAGCAGCGTGCGCGGTGGTGTAAGGTGAAGTCTCCCCGCACTGTTACAGGCGCACGTCGCTCAGCCAGCAGGGGAGGATGCCCTCGGCAGCCACGGAGGACAATGCAGCTGTAGCTGCTCTCTGAATTTGAGGCTAGAGCACTAACCAGTGGGTGTGTGTTTTGCTATACACTCACACACACCACACCTTGGCATTGCTCTTGCAACAAGCAACATGCCGCGCTGTAACTTTCAGTCTTTACCCAGGCTCTTCTTGCCAGCATTGCCAGCCGCAGCTGATGCTGACGATGTGTGTTCTGCTTGGGGGGGTATTGTGGCAGAGGCAGGGGAGGCTGCTGCCGCTGGGGATTAGAGGAAAAGCTGATGCATGCAATCTGTGGGGCAGGGAAGCCTTGGAAATGGTAGCTGTGTGCAACCGTTCTCCTTTATTTCCTTGGTTTTGTAGATTTGCATTAGCTACATTATGTTGGAGCAACAGTTTTGAAATCTTTTTTTCCAGCTTGCATGCAAGTATCTATTATGTAATTTAGGGTTTTTAAACGTTTGCACATTGATCTGTCCATGAAAGGAGAGAAGGCAGAGCTTGGCAGCAGCCCAGAAGTGCCACAGAAGCACGTCTGCTGATAAAAAGCTTATCTGCTGGCTAGCAGAAGACTGTATCTATAACATAAATACAGCTACATATTGAATTTTCTCTGTCAGAGGATTAAATCCACCATTAAAAATATAATTCACAACAGAGGACAATTCTATACAGTGGAAATTTATTCAGACTGTCTGCTGAGTGTATGTTCATTATGGTGGTTAAATGAGAAAAATTAATGCTTGATCCTGAACATTTCTTGACAAATACTCACACTCCTAAGTCTACTCTAGCAATCTATGAATTAAATTTGATACAGAGGAAAACACTGCTTTAAACATACATGCCAACAGGAAGTGGTAGGCTGGCACAAGTTTCAGTGAAAGGTCAGTTTCAGCAGCTCCTAGTACATTTCCGTTGAAAAGAAATCACAAAGAAAGCACAAAAGGCGCTAATCTATAGTCAGGACTCTTGAAAAATAAGATCTCATGTTTCTGTGACAGTGTAGAAATCCTTCAGACTGAAAGCTTCTGGAATTACTCCAGGGACATTTTGGCTTTTCTGCAATGTGAGGACCCTCTCTTTGTTGCTGTTTCTGGAGTGAGATCCTTTCCCTCACTGATAAAATTCAAACTGTGAGCATCATCCTCAGAACTCTAAAGGGGCAAAAAGGGAGCACTGTACCACGTACCTCTGCGTATAATGGAGAACAGGAAATTGTGCCCTGCTTTAAAGCTGCCACAGACCACTATTGATTGCGGGATCATCATCAGCGCCTTCACAATATGATTATTACAGACAGCTCTTGCAGCATTTGCTGCCTTTTTTTTACGCTAGTGTGCCGATTTCTTACAGAGATGACTGCGTTTCAACAGGCGTTGTGTTAGAGATCGGATTATGGCTCTTTATTTTGTACCCTCCCACAGTGTCACCAAACTCAAAAGGCCTCTGTGGTCAGTTATCACCAGGACTGGGTGACAGTCTGAGCAGGGTTAAGTGGAGGATCCCTGTGCCGTAGCATCCCAGCCTGCTGCACTTGGCTCACAAACCTGCGCTCCCTGTGCCCACTGGAGGAGAAGGCTGCAGAAAGCTGTCCTGAGCACGGACCTGCGGTCAGCTGTAACTCTGTCCTGGTCCTGCCTTGGCTCCCTGCTCCGCCCCGCTGCCCCCATGGTCATCCCACTCCTGCCTAAAAGGACAAGGAGCTTGTCTGGCTTCTTAAGAAGCTGGCCAAGGAGTATGCAAAATTCAGACCTGTCCCAATATTCACTTTTGGCTGGAAGACTGGGAGGAGCTATGGTATTCAAAGCATAGTAGGGGGCAAGGGTGGGGGAAGAGGGACAAACACCCTTGATGAAAGGAAACGAAGAAGAAGAAATAATCTTAATGTTGAAGTGCTAGCATTTCCTAAGAGCACAAGATGGACTTAGAAAACATCTTAGAAAAAAACATGGAAATGGAACTAGTCTGGGTGTAAGTACTTGTATGTACTCTCTGTGTGTACTATCATAAAGTGGATGTAAATTGCCACCATGTGGCAATCTCTCCACATATAGAGAAAATATATGAAGAGAATAGTGAATTTTTGTCCCTGAAAGAGCAGGCAATAGTCTGTGAACTGAGCTAGGGAGCTGGCTCCTTTGTGACTCACTGAGAAAGGTCTTTTATCAAGGGAGGCCTAAGTAGCTTTTCTCCAGCTCTGCTATACTTAAGAAAAGACAGAAAATGCTATCATTGTTTAGCAAAAGATGACAGATAGTGAGGAAATTTCCCTGAGCCATAAAGGATTTATAAATACCCTAGCAGATGGGCTTTGCTTTTCTATTCTGCAAGTAGCTAGAGATCAGAGCCTCTCACAAGGCCTCCAGAAACTGGAGAAAGACCTGGAGACCTGTGCAAACTGCTTGGCTATAGCTACCGAGACAAAATTTCCATGAAGTTCTAGTGGGTTTGAGCAAAGCCTCCTCTGTCCTTTACAATGTCATCCAGAAAATCAGGAGGAGACTTGGAAGCTGTATGGAGAAACACTGAGTAAGAGCCAATAAGGCAGGATCATTAGGAAGGACTGTAGGAAGCCTAGACTGAGAACCTTCAGAGCAGGCTGCAGAAATGAGGGCTGCCTTGGGCTTCCCCTTCTCTTTTAGCTTGTTTCTGTTGAGCCAAACAAGACCTTGTACATCATTATGCATCACAGAACCAAGACAGAGGAGACCTCTTGTGAGCATGGGACCAGGCTCAGCTGGGAGTCATGCCTTGCCCACTGGTGGTTACATGAGCTGTGATCTGGTGAAGATCTGTGCCACCGCTGTGGAGGCAGGTCCTCTGTGCCACCACCCCGCCCACCCGTTCTCATGGCCACAAGATCTCACCCAGCCCAGAAGGGCTGGTTTCCAGCATTTCCATTTACAGGCACCTCCACAGGGACAGGAGCGGGAAGGAGCGGCCCCCAGCAGCAGCACTGAGGATGGTACAAGGAGCAGTGTGCCCATGCCCTGAGACACCAGCATTAATCAGGTGGGGAGGCAGGTCTGTAAGGAGCCAAGCTTGATACGTGTTTCTTCACCAACTCAGTGCCTCACTGCATGAGTTCTATGCGCCCTTCTCCTTCAGCAGCTAGCTGAGGTGCCCAGCAGGAGGGAGGAGGTAGAAGCCAGCCAGATCAATCACGCTCATGTCAGCAATGGGTTTTATTGATTCATTTAGCATTATACTTTCTGATTTGAAAAACAATTTATCCCTGTCTTTGTCCTTTCTTTCCCTTTGCTACATTTTCCTTTCATTTATGACAGTGTCTGTTAACATTATCAATTTAGCAGAGATGCTGCTTCCCTTTTACTTTCAGCACAAGTGATCCCTCTGCAACCCCTGCAGTCAGGCCATCAAGAGATGCAGGAAGCTGCCGCCATTCACAGCACTGGGCAGAACTTTTCTAGAAGCAAGGCAGGGCCATCAATGGTCCAGAGTCTGAAGATGCAAAGACAGCTATGAATCCTATGGAGCACACCAGACAGTCTTGTCCCTCATATTTAAATTCTTATTTAAATTGATTTTGTGCTGGTGTAACAGCTGATTTCAATCACATGAGCTGCTTTTTCACCATAGTGTGTACACAGTATGAAGTATGCACAGAACCCAGTATATATTCTGACCACTTCCTCTTTCTGCTTCTTCTATAGCCCTGTAAGAACGGCCAAGCCATTTTCAGGACTCTGTTCATTCCTCTGGATTAATCATTTCTCAGTACATGGCATGTGGTAAAGCAGAATTCCAGAAATACCACTTCTTTAAAAAAATATGATGGCGTTACCAATCCGATTTCAGTTTTCCCCTCATACTTGCTGTGATACCCTCAAAGATAAATGAAATGCTAATATTTGTGAAGTACCAAATCTACGGCACGCATATTTAAAAACAGAGATGTCAGCGCATTACTCCAGTTGCAGAGAGATTAGCCAGGATCTCCCCCCTTAACTTGTTCCTCCCAAGTCGCTTGCTGGGCTCTTGCCTCTCAGTTGATTCCACTTTTAATTTTATGTTTCTGTGAATAGTGGAGAACTAAGACAGCTGAAGGAGACAGATAAGGGACTTAGCCCACAACAGCCACTATCCAGCTCCAAATTGGATTGTCTGGCTGAGTGCCCCAAAATCCTCTATGGATATGCAATTTAACAGAAAGAAAAAACTCCTCACACAAAGAGAAATGTGCAGGAAATAATAAGGCCACTTTACCAAACATAACAGCGTTGGCGATGGGTATACTATTATAGCCTCAATTCAAACAAAATGTAACATATGTGTTTCCATGTTACCCTAGGAAAATAAGAACCCCAGCTGGTTCTTTCATTTGTCCTTTTACCAGGTGATGCCATTTTTAGTAATATATTTCTGAGGAAATAACATAAAAAAGGCTGTATCCAGCAGCCCAAAGAGGAACCTGGTCCACCTTGTCTTTAACAGTAGCCAGTAATGAATACCGAGGGAAGAATAAGGAGTAGGAATATAGCAAAACAGATGTGAAAGAAATGCTAAAGAGAATTTGAGGAGTGGTTAAGGCAGGTGGTGGAGCTAAAAGAATTCCCACAGCTCTGCTGGCAGTTATGTATGTGCACGGTATAGATGCATGCAAGGCTCCCCTCACAGGGGTGAGCACACATCTGTGCAGCGGCAGCTCGGTGCAGAGGCAGCACTTGCAGAGATCAGCACTGCTGTGCATGGCTGCTCCATCGTTTGGCTGTGGAGAGGGGAGACCGGGCTGCCGGGGCAGGGCAGGGGGGATTTGCCCAGTCAGTCATTGGTATTTATTTGTTTTTTCTTTCAAGCTGAGCTATTTCCCCTAAGATGCAACCAGTTTTAAATGCAAGCAGAGATCGTGCCTTTTCGCAGTATGTGTTGGCATCTTTCTATAACCATCCAGTTGGTCAGAAGATTGAGATTGCACCAGTCTCACACTCCTTTGTCACAATCCTTCTCACTATCCTTCTTTTAAACTATTCCGCTTTGCATTACAACTTGCGTCCTGTTGATCTCCTAATAGGATGGCGACCCCTGACCCCTTTCCCAGGATTCTGCCTGCAACTTAGCCTTTTCAAACTGCCAGAACTCCATTTTTTCCTCATTTCCTTCCTGCTCTGCCACCAGTTTCATTGTTTCCGTTCAGCTTCTCGATCTTCTCATTTTCTTTCATTATTTTTATGCTAGGTAAATCCAGCTTAGCCTACTCACTGCTGAGCCACCACAGTAGCTGCTGAGTAACAAAAATTAGCAGAATACTAAAACATTTGCAGCGGCTTATTTAGCAGCACAGCAAATGTTTTGTATGAGGGCAGTCTAGTGATTTACATTTGTTTGTAATAACTGGAATGTTTCCTATTTGAATGCTGCTGTTTTTTTTTGTTTTGTTTTGTTTTGTTTTGTTTTTTCTTTGTTTGCGTCAGGTTGGTGGTTGGTTTGTTTTTCTCCTGATGGTAAAACTGCCTCTCCATCCCTGATGTCCACGGAGTGCAGGTCAGCAAGTCGGACGTCAGCGGTGCGGGGTGGGATGTATGTCACCAGGCTGTGGCTGTTGCGGTAAGGGGGTTGACGCTGCGATGGGCACCTCGGTTGCTCTGCAGACGTCTGCATTTCTGCGTCTATGTATGTAAACGTACACACGTGTGTGTGAATGTCCTCGGCCTGTGCCTCCCCACCGACAGCAGAGGGAGCCCAGAGGACGAGGTGAGGCCCACGCCAGCCCTCCGTCGGGTCAAAGCGGGACTGTGCCTGCTGAGGCGACAGCGACAGCCCCAGCTGGGAGCTGGAGAGGTGCTGCGGGCACAAACCGGGCACCAGAGGAGAGGGGTGAGCCATTCCTTTGGCAAACCACCAGTTTGTTTGATGGGTCACCACTCTACTCCCTGTCCTGCCTGTTCCTGGCCTTGCTGACAGCCATTTCTGGTCCTACGCTGACTGGGTGTAGAAGTGGCAGCTCGGAAATGCAGGTTTAATTGACTCTCATCCCCCAAGGACACAGGGCTGAGCAAAGAAAGGCCACGCTCTAAACACACAGAGCCAGGCCACGTGCCATGTCTGCAGTGCCTGTTGTCTCTCATGTTGTCCTCATGCCCAGGGGCTGGGCGGGAGCGCAGGCCTGCATGGCTCTGCCGTGTGCCTGGGCAGGTTGTCGGGTAGGACAACGTTTTTGACCATTTCTTCAGCAGAAGGCTTAATTGTAATTCAAACAACGGTGCAATCACCACCAACAAACATCCCCCATGCAGCCTTCCTAAGCTAAAACTTAAGTGATGCATAGCTTGTACCGTACAATCATCCGTATGCAGTAGCATCATCCCTGAAGTCATTATTAGAGACAGCACAGGTCTCAAAACAATAGCAGATCTTTTTTTCAGGCATGTGAGCCTGTTCCATGTGAGTGTATTTACGTAAGAAATACCTGTTGGTCAGTTCTGAGCATTTTTGAGCTTGCTTTTTTGCAGCTCCACCACAACCTAGAGAAGTTGGACAGGAATTTGGAGTGAATGAGGGCTGCAGGAATTCTAGAAGAGGCTGCTAAGGTGACACAACAGAGACCAGGATGGCATTTTTCTTATACTTGCTTCTTCCTTTTGATATTTGAAATTTCAAGTGTTTCTACTGTGCCATTTGTCACTTCACTACTAAGAAGTACAATAATAATCACAGTCTGGAAGTATTAAGGTGTGCTTTTGTGATGTCTTAACACTCAGTTGAATGGTATTATGTAATAAGAAATTCAAACCATTTTTCCCACACAGGAAAATTTTCTGTTTTACATTTATATTGTAGAAGTAGAGGCAGTATGCCGTGAATCTGGAATATAGAAAAGAAGCTGGCTTCATATTCTAGCAATACACATACGACACTCAAACTGCATAGATATGGACATATGTATATATAAGCTATACACACACACAGAGCTCAGCCTGCACAGCTGTTAATAAATATGTATTTTACATTTAGCCAGTAACTGCTGTTCAAGGTTTCTTTCCAGATGCTCAGGGATGAGTTAACATCACTTTGATTACAGGGTAATGCATTCCCCATATCAAAAGCTAGCAAAAGGAACTCCTTTGATAGCAAAAGAGGCAGCCAGTGGTGATTAAAACAAGCAAATGTCCTGGGGAGATGTTTGAAGCAAACTGCAGACCCTGATCAAAGCACGGGTACTGCAGGCAGTGTAATAGTGGGGAGAAGCAGTATCTTTCATTAGACCAGCTTGCAGTACTGGAGAAAATAGACAACTCTTGATGCACAGGCCTTTCTTCAGGTCTATGATGTGGTGTAATGAAAAGCATTATGTCTCCCTATATGTGTTGCTTCTCCTACATCTGCAGACCCCTCCTGAGACAATATTCCTCCTTTTACAGCAGACGTAATCCCTCTGACAGACATGATTGATGCCACACTGTCTAACAGATTATGGGAATAATTTAAGATCCCAATTATTTCAACACAGAAATGCAGCTCCCAAAGAGAATTTATCTGAATTGCTGAAAGAGAACTCTGCTAGAGAAATAAGAAACACAGTTGAAGGATGTGTTTGTCAAAGCCCAGCACTTCGAATACAATGGCAAAAGCCTATTTTCTAACATTAACTGTAGTGCAAAGCTGTCTGATGTTTCTCTCACAGTCAGTCTCTGGCGTTGTGCGACTTCCTTGTGATGTCTTCAGATTTTTATCTTCCCTACCTGACTGTCTGGTTGCCTGACCAAGTGAGGTGGAAAAAGCCTTTCCTTCACTTTCTCCCAAGAGCTGCAAAACTGACAAGAAACACATCTGAAGGCAAACAGAAAAGCTGAGGAGAGCCCTGTCCACCTCATGTGTGCGTCGGGCTTACTGCCTCTCAGCTCTTCTTCATCTCTCAGCAGCATCTTCCTCCACCTTTCTTTTCTCTGGGAAGAGAAAACAGTGGGACAGGGATGGAGAAGAGAAAGATGAACTAGGATGAGAATTTTTGCAAAAGTAACATTTGTCAGAGACGGGCAACAACTTGGAGAAGAGCAAGACTTGAGTTCTTGTTTGGGCTATATAAGGATATGAAGTGGACTTTGGGGTGGGAATTGATTTATCCTTAAAACCAGCTGAGTGCCTCAGAGAATTCTGGGTAGGACTGAACTGGTGGGAGGCAAGTACGAGCCCCGGGAGGCCAGTGTGTTTTGAGATGTGTGTTTGAATCTGCCTTCCCTTCACTGGGGTGCGCTCGAGGCTCCTTCAGGGGGAGGAGCAAGACAGGGAAGAGTGGGACAAAATGATAAGCCAAGTCTTTATTTTTTGTGATACTAAAATGAACACTTCCATGAAGCATTTTGATCGAAGGTAATGCTGACATATGCTCCAGCTGCAGATCTGCCAGTTTGCTTCCAGACTCTCTGTGAGCAGAACATTTTCACCAGTTTTCTGTGCTTCCAAACAGGCAGGCAAGCAGGAGTGATGCGGACTGGCTGACTAATTTCCAAATGTCAGGGTTTGCCTTTAACTTTCTCTCCTCCCTGTTTCACAGAGGCATGCTGCCCATTTGTGACTGCAGTGCCTTGGGCAAGAGAACTGTTATTGCTTTCTGGATTCTGGCTACAGATTTTGTGCATTGCTCTCTGACATGTTCTGAAGTCTTGTTGCAAAGTAATCCCGGAGGAATGCGTCTTCATCTGCTTCTTCAGGGACTGCTTTTTCCAATCTGTGTAATAATGTGTGAGGAGTCACTGCAAAATCCTGTGCAAATGTCAGCTGCACTTTGCTTGTCAGCGAAGAGCTGAGCTCGTTGCAGACGCTGGGTTTGTGCAGTACCAGCATGTACCTGCTTACTCCTTTCACAGACAGACAAGGTATATTGTCTACAAGACTCTTCAGAGAGCAGGTATAATTTAACAATAACACATCTCCAATGTATTCTTTCTCACAGACAGAACACACGGCATTTCCCCAGATAGACAGCTCCCTGTCCACCCGATCCTTCCATATTCCTCCAGACAAACACCTGATGAGCAAGATGAAACTCTGATCTTTCCTTCAAAGCCAGTCCACTGTCTGTGCCTGACCAGAGAGTAGCACAGAGGAGGTCTTCACAGGGACCCTGTGTAGCCATGGCCCATTAGCTCTGGGCACATGGTCTGCAAACCCCCTCCAGCTCTCAGTGACAGAGGTGACTCTGTGGCTGTCAGAAGTCAGATGCTGGGGTGTACCCAGAGGTAAACAAGCAGCTCCTGCAGCTGTTGAGAAAAAGGGTGTTGGAAATGTCCACCAGTTTCTGCCCACCAAAGACTGCTCACGCTATGAATTGTCACGGGGCTTTGCCAGCTGTATCCTGCCGCAGCTGCAGCTCCTGTGGAAACTCTCCAGGGCGATGCCCAGTGTGTCACGTATACCATGAAAAAGCCACATGCAAAGATGCAAATGAAGAGATGTGAGTGGAAAAATAAGAACTCTTCACTAAGCACATTAACTGCAATTTGGGAAGAAACAGGGAGACAGCACCTCTTCCCTGCATGTGTTTCAGCATAACTGGTTTTTTTTTTTTTTTTTTTTTTTTTTTCCCCTCTTTTGGCTTCTCCTTTCTGTCTTGCTGACCATCTGACCATTTTAATAACTGTTTTGAGCATCCTATTTTCTCAACACTGTTGCCAGCAAACTTCATTTCCCTTTAGCACATCTTTCTTTCTTACTTTGTCATTATCACTTGATGCACACCTCACCCTGCTAATGGGGTGATATTCCCTGAACAAGCACTTTGCTTTTCCTTATTCTTCCCCACTTTTTTTTTGCTCCAGTCAAAGCCACAACATTCTTTGGGCTCAGCTCCTTCTTCTCTGCAGAAGTCTTAACCACAGAAGAGGCTCTTCTTATCTCTTCACCTTTTTCTTACTTCACTACTTCTTTTTATCTCTTTTTTTTTTAATCTCTTTTCCACCAACACAACCACCACAAAGCTGCCCTTGTGTTCCTCTTTTTCCAGCCCCTCCTCAGACTCTCGTCATTGCATTTCCCATAAGGATCCCTGCAAAGATCACAAGACCTGCAGAAACCCCTGCCAAAGTGATGAAATATGCATAGGCTCTACCTGCACCGATAGTGATAGCCCCTTCAAGCCTCCCGTGTCAATTATGAACTCTGCTGTTCACATGGCATCCTGCAAAGATGATAAACTGAGCATGGACTCCCACAGAGAAAATAGAAGCCAGAAGGGCTCCCCTGGTGCTTCCATTACACTGAGGCTTCAAAAAGATAGGGATAAATACACCAACCTTTGCAAGACAAGGAAGTGCAGCAAAATGCTCCAGAATGACTCATTGAAAGGAGTTTCAGGAATGTGATGGAAATACACAGCACCGGGTTAAGATACAAGGGCAACATAGAACAGAATGGTATAAAACTTAGGAGCCCTCATAGCTAGAACAGCAGACAGGGAGGAATTAGAGCGTGGAAATTCAAAGTTAGGCTAACCCAGCTTTTGCATATACAGGCAATCAGAACCAGGACAGCTTAGAAAGACTTCAGTCTGTCTCAGCACCTCGCCACCCCAGGCTCCCTCAACTTTTGTCCCTAGACCATAAAGTATCTGACACCCTAAGCCCTCTGCAGCTTTATTAGTTCTTTGGCCTCATCCTAAGTAGGTCTGGCATGATTTAAGTTGCAGAGGACATACATAAGGGAATGTCTTTGCAGACAGGGCTGTAGTCTTTTTTTGAAAGGCCTAAAAGCTTAAAGTAGTTAATTTCCCAGCCACTGACATAAATAAATTATATGAGGAAAGCAGGATGGAAATTAGTTCAATCTTTGGGTGAAGTATGAGAAGGAAAAGAGGTCAGATACTGCTGCTGTCTTACCAAAGCAGGGACAGGAGAATAGTCAGTGATCTTCTTACAGCCCTCAGACAGGTTCTTAGGTATCAGCCATGGCTCTGTCTGGGACAAGGGTGCTGAACAGCCTTGAGCTCCTCCTTGTAGTGCCAGGCAGTGTGAATGCACAGCACCTCCAGCCAGAGCATGGACCTGCCCCTCCCTCACTGACTAGCTCACCTGGGGCTTCAAAGTGACACACATGACACCACTGATGGCAGTCATGTACGCAACTCATTTTGCATTAGCAAATCTTGCAGGTGCAACTTCTGCTCAAAGTCAGTGGATTCAGTTTCTATGCTTTTAAAATGTAGCTCGTTTTCTCCACAGGTCCACTACAACATTCAGCTTTAATGTTTTTTTTTTTTTTTTTTTCCCCACTCTTTTTATATAACCATTTGCTCCTACACCAGAGATGACAGTTAAACAAAAATTTATTTCAGTAAAACTTCAATAGAGTTGAGATCAGTGATGTGCTTAGCCTAGCCTGGAAGTGCTTCCTTCCTCTGATATTTATATTTCTGTTTTTGATCAATTAATCAGCTTTGATCCTAGGTTTTTAATAAACACAGGTGTCATGGTTGAAAATGGAGTTAGGAAAAAACAGGGTCTACTTTTCTGTTACAGCTGTGGGCTACCTACCTCATGAGCATAAAACATGAAAAGACTTACTAATACCACTATTTTTAGTCATCTTTGAACCAACATTGTTCTTGTTTATGTTTCACTTTTGTGTTCAATTGAGTGGCCCATTATTTATTTATCCTTTATTTCATTTTTCACCTAAATACCAGTCAGAATGAAGCAATGGATGGCGACTGGGAAAAATTACCATACCAGCAATGTTTAGAAGAACGTAGTTGTGCAGTTCTGTAGACTGCGAGGACAGGAACAGCCAGAGAGGGATAAAGCTTTCTTCAGGCTCTGTCACCTGATAGGACAAAATTAAGACAGCAGGGCATTGCCAGTCTGCAGTCCCACTGCCACCTGAGAAGTGCCCAAGGGGACCTGCACTTTGCTGGCTCAAGCTATTTGCCTTCCCATCTGCTCAAGTTGATTTAGAGAAGTGCATTATGCAACCTGCTGTATTCCTGCTGTGCCGATGGTCAGATGGATGTGGCAGCACACTTAATGCTTCCAGAATTTTTGAGGAAAAGGAATGATTATTTCAAACCAGGCTTTTCAGTAGGTAGTGGTAAAGATGTTTCTATATAGCAATAATAAAAAATAAATAGAAAAAAAAACTGAGGAAAACTGAAGAAAATTATAACTAAGAAAGGCTGTGGTGCACTCAATTGTATCAGCAAGGAGCGATAGCCTGAAAAGCAGTCAGGACAACACTAAAGACAGATTATCTGCTCAGTTGGAGGTTTGGCAGAGAAACGATGATGCTATCTATAACGACAGCCTAGAGCATGGTCACCTGCAGTCCTTCAGATCGTCTTGTATTACTGGCAGTACAGGTAGGAACATTGCAAATCACATGTTAAGTCTGCCCTCAGCTGAAAAAATAAACAAACAGATTTTAGTGGATATTTGTGAAATGTGATAAAACATTCCTATCAATATTTAGTGTAATAAAATCCTTCCTCAATTTCCCTACATTTTCTGTCATATAACTACCTGACGGTGTCCTTTGCACAGGCCAGTACTACAAATGGCACAGCCTTTCCTTCCTGATCCCAATTTCTGTGACTGTTACTCACCTCTCAGCTCTTTTTTGGTAGATCAGCGTTGGTATAAGGACCTAGCTCCCCAAGGTGGGAGGGTAAGGGAGCAAGTTTGTTGAGCTGTGTCTGAAACACATTCAGACGCTGTAGACATCCAGTCACTTTTTAAGAGCAGGGATTACTGGTTGGGGAATAATCACACAACGATCAGTATGACCAACGGTGTTCAGCCCAATCTACCTTTATTTCCTCCAGAGGCGAAGAAGAAACTGAGCACATTTGTCCTGGCAGACTAAGAGAGCAGGACTGGCAGGCTGGTATTCCCTCTGCTTTCAGTTACAATGCTTCAGCACCTTGCGGCACCCACTTGCAGAGGGCAGAATCAGACCACTGCCTCCACTAAAAGCCTACATTAGCTTGTCTTTGTCGTTGGGGATCACTTGGACAATGAGCAGGGTGCGTGCAGGCCCTCTGTAGGGAGCTTATTCCAGCCCTAGGACCTCACCCTGCTCCTTCTACAACTGAAGCCAGTGGAGAGGTGGTCACTGATTTTAGTGAGATTTGGAACAGACTTCGTGGGGCTTGCCTTAGAAATGCCAGAGGTCTCCAAAACATCTCCCTTACCAAAATCTCAGAAATTACTTTAAATTGTGCACTTCTTTACGTTTTAAAGAGCTATAGCTATGCTGGGATTTTATTAAATGAATGAAAATCACAAGTGATTCATTTTCAGAAACAAGTCTAGAGCAGAGAAGGAAAAGTATTTAAGCTCTGAAATGACTAAGAAGTCATGGTATTTATAAGTTATGTGTTTGTCTTCTGATCTGTGGCAGTTCACCAAAGTGATGTAAAATTATCATCTGATCTCCCTAGCTGTCTCAAAGCAGTATGAGAGCAAAGAATGACTCGGCGAGAACAGAGCTGGTAGATATGAATGCCTTCATCAAAAGAGCAAGTGCCACAGGATGCACATCACCTGCCCTCACAGCACTGACAGAATAATGCTGATTCTATTCTGAACACTTGCATAACTTTTGAAACATAAAAGAGCTAGTTCTTGTTAGTTTTTGCTTCCAGTTGAAAACTGACAAGAATTGCAAGGTATATTAAAGTTATTTCAGGTCACCAGTATTCCAAAAAGTTCTGAAAATTCACAACTAATTAAAAAACAATTGTATTCCAAAAAGTTACCGAGTAAAGATAATAAGTTGAACTCAGAGCACGCATACTTTGCACTCCAGATCCTATTTCTCACATTGTAGTGGCTTTGCGGCCTTGTAAAAATTATGTTGTTTTTAACCTGTCACAGTTTTTTAAAAAGAAGCTGACAGAGAAAGGTGAGAGGAGGCACTCTCACTGTGTTTTGGTTTGTTTTAGGTTTTTCTTTCCTTTTGCAGCCTTAACATATACTGTAGGTTGCTTTTTTGTTAGATTGTTTCAAAGCTCTGTGTGATGTTCCAGATGGCACCTGGTTGTAAAATAGCCAAGAAATGACAGAACTATCATATGGTTTGATCCTGCCTTACACTGGGCTGTCTCCAACAATACAGCGGGTGCCTGAGGTATGGGCAGGAACCACTGCACTTCAGAACATCTCACTCAGCAACTCCGGCTATTGCCATTACTCTTCTGCACCAGTGTTTCTACCAAGGAACCCTGAGGAGCAAACAAAGCCAGAGGGAGGTCACAGGGGTGAGATGAACCCAGTCTTTCGATCCCCCCGCGCTCTGGCTGTGTTTGTCTGCAGACAGGCATCTGTCTGGGACAGTGACATGCCTGCATGCAATAAAGCAAGAAGGCCGATTGTGCTGTGAAGCACCAGAGCTCAGCAGGTGAGGAGGGGGAGCATCTTCCCTCTTGGCAGGCTCAGCTAAAGTGTTTGGGTAGGAGTCTGAGAAGCAACTGCTCAGTGTGCAGGGCCTGAAAGTGGAAGAGGGGGGAATTGGTTTTACACTATTTGAATGTGAACTGCTTTGATGGCACTTCTCTGACAGCTGACAGGTTTGTGGCAGGTAAAAATCTGCTATCATGGGTACTTAAGCCTAGAAGTTATTTTCAAGCTTTATGTTCGCTATATGGAATATACTCACTTTTGAATCCTGGCTGTATTTTAAAGTTATTCCTTTGTCTATAGCATTATAGAAGTTGATTTCCTATACTAAATAAGGCTCAGTCTTGTTGCTTGTTGCCACACACTCGAATGCTGCAAGAAGCAATGATCGTAGCTCAGCCAGGAGAACATCTGCCTCTGAGTCAGTAATTGCTCAGTGCCCCTGCACTGAATTTAGGGGTCACTGGGCTGCTGAATGTGCTGTTCCTGTATGAAATATGAAACAAAAATTCTAATCACTTGTTGGCCATTAAATAACTGATGACAGTTTTCATCAGAGACTCACAATAGCTTTGGCTCTCTAGCTGTGCCAGGTAATTACATTCTATCTACCTAAATGAACTTTCAATTACAAAGAGTGCTTTCTCCTCTAAACTATTTAGAAATAGCGTTATGCAATGCTAAATTGCTGCTCTTGTCCTGCCTCGGAGGCGGCTCCATCTCAGTAGCAGACGCAGAGATCCGGGTGCACAGAAAGACACCCGCCCGCTGCTCCACGCAGCCCTCGGCCCTGCTGCCATTCAGCGTCAGGATTTTGTTCTCAGCCGTGCACTTCAGCCTCGTGAACTCTGTGCAATCCGAGCTGCTGGCAGGAAGAGAGACCGCTGCCATCTGCTCATCACTCTCCCCTTCCGAGGGCCTGCACACCCCCCCCGCTTGTTTTCACCACCAGGTACAACCCCAGCGCAGGTGTGGTAGCTCAGCTGGAGGATACGAGTTGTTTCTTTTTATGGCCTCAGTTTTGCATTTGGTTGTTCAGCACAAATCTGTCTACTTGTATTTGTGGAAGGGGAAGGTCATTTTTCAGCAGCACAGGCACATCTGAATGTAAAATTACACCTCTTTACGAGCAAGCATTATAGCCACTCACAGCTGAAGAGAAATATTTATCCTCTGAGCAGCGTAATCTGCATCTATCTCACAGAAACATGCTATCTAACATATTTTTGTATTCAGCCCAGGAAAAAAACTCTTATATTGATTTATTAAGGGAGAATGCAGAAGAAATAAGCAATACAATCTCTTTATTAACGTTAGTTGAACATGATAGTATATAGAAGCTTCCGTGTTTGCTTACAACTGAATACTTTGCAGAGAATTTTTTTTTTTTTTTTCAAATTATTGGTTACAGCTCCCCACTCAAAAATGCTTCATGGCAGATATCAAACCATTACAGAATCTGCAGTATTCTGCAGTCTGTAAGCACAAATCATTCTCACCACTTCTGCACATCAGCAGCACTTCATTCCTGCCCTGCAATTTTGCCCGCAGATTTAGAACTTTCGTCACTTTTACCCCAAGTGACCTCGGCACAGCTTAGACAGCATCCTCCAGGTCTGACCCTGAAGCAGACCTCACCGAAGGAAAGAGTCTGCTCAGTGTCACTAGGATAATAGGACAAATACCCTTCAAGCCTGTAGCTCTGATCCCCTGGCTATCTACTTTCGGTAATCAGATTCGGGAAAGCTGTTACTGTAAGTCAAGTCAGCGCTGTTGTTGTGAGGCTAACAGACTGCAGGAATGGCGGGGCAGTAATACGGGCCCCCTCCAGCCATCATTTTGAAGGGGCACATGATTTAGCCCAAACGTTACCAGAACTACGCTGAGCTATAGGAAGTAGGGCGGGGGGAATCAAAAGGCGCTTTGAAGTCCTTCGTTTCTTCTGTATTTTTGACACAGAAAAAGGAGACTAAGGGAAGATGTTCAACGCCATTGAGAGCTATGGGCATGAGGCTGGTTTATTACATGATCACCTCATAAAACTCTGTTGTGTTCTGTCATGCCTATGAATTTTCACACGATACTGCAATGATTAATTCCTACAACATCCCATTGTTTCTCATTTCATTTTGGTGGATTTGCATTTACCAGCTGATATGAAACACTAAAGTAGCTTTCTTTGTTAATTGCAATAGAAATTCGGAAGACATGGATGTTGCAGCAGTATGAATTTGGTGTGGTCTAAATGGCAGCTTTCTTTTTTCTGCTAGAGTTAGCATAATGGGGAAGACTCCATGAGACTGGAGAAGCAGGAAGAAAAGACTGATGCTGTTACATCTAATTTAATAAAGTGAGGGGACAGAGTGAGGAGATTTTAAAACCACTGTTGCAGAGCACAGAGTGATGTACTATGGAGAAGATTGATAGTTGGATCTAAGGCTAAACAGAGACACAAACAAACCAGACTTTGGCACCATCAGGAAAATAAACGGTTGGTTATCTTAAGTCCCATCAATTTTACTATCAGATCAAGTCCTTGCTTATCCCGAGCATGATCCTTCTATAATCCCAAACCAGAATTTCTCATATGAAAGTATGGACTTTGCTTCTTTATTTTCTCTCCACAACACAAACCCATAGCATTTGGCAACGGATTACAATGTAAGTAAAAAATCAGTGAGAGAGAGGAATTAGGCCTGTAGCAACTGCAGAAATGTAACTGGTTATTTGCCATACGAGCCTGCTCTTTAGATTTTCACACTGCTTCTCACTGATTTCTGCAGGGCATAAATTATTACAAAAATCCTTATCATCTGCATTGTGAAGAGAGGGAACAGAGCTCAGGCTGGAGCAGCTGCCGTTTGTGAACAAAAAGGAAAAACATACCTACGTGCACATTACTGCTGGCCTTCAGTGGAGAAATTGTTACTCATACACACATCTCTTCATACCAGAGCTTGTATTTAACCTCTCCGAGTCTTCCTTCCTTCCAGATTTGTTGCCCTTGCTCTCCCCAGTCTTAATGAGCCTTCTGTTGTATCTACATATATATATATATATATATATATAAAAGAAAGTTAAACTGAAGCCTAGATCCCTAAATCTCACTATTTCTGTGCTTCTAGCAGTTCTGGACCCCACAGACAGACAGAGAGACAGAAAAGGGTGAGGGTGGTTTCTTGGATATCTGTGTGGTAGCAGACCCATAAGAAAGCTAACAGCCTGCTCCTGCTCCTGTTCACTCTGGTAGCATAAACAGGAGAGATCCATGCTCTGGATCTGAGGACACCAGCTTTGCTAACAACCTGCGTGGAAGCCACTGGGATAATGTACCTGGGGTTTGAGTTTAGACACAGGTATGGAAACATACACGGGAAAAGTATCAAAATTGGGACTCTTGAAAATTTTATTTAAAAGCACTTTTTTGATATGGCTTTATGGTACCTAAGAATTGAATGATCTTTGGCTGAAAATCTGTTTGGATACGCCACTATGCGGAGTGCCAGCTATGCCCAGCATCGTTTAAATTCTCCTTAGCCAAAGGACTGCATTGCACAGCATTCCCAGAGCATCACAGAACACCATGATCTCTGTTCTTCCGCATTAGTGACAAAAACCAGCGGCCTCATGAGAAATAGAGGACGTTCAGGCATTCTGACTACAGGAGGAAACAAAGAGTAAACCACGTGTCACTAAGTATTAATTTGTCTTCCATATGCCTGTTTGTGATATTTGGATCCTGACCTGTCATGTGCAAGCAGTCATGACTGCGAGCTGACCCAATGAGACATCCTGCAAACACAAACAGGGCTTAGAAATGCCAATGGCAGTGACAGATGAGCTCTGGTGCATCTTGTCTGGCAAGTTTTCAATACCCATGCAGCACAGCGAACAAAATGTGACGTTAGCCACATCGCTGCGAAGTCTGGAGCCTTACTCTAGACCACTGATGAAGGCGGCTTTGTGCAAAGGTGCTGCTCCGTGCAGCTTGAAGTTGAGAAGCTGAGGCCCGTGTCCTTCTGTCAGCTCTTGTGGGTGGCGTAACATTCCACTAATGGGGCTAAACAAACATTTTGAAGTTTCCACCCATCAAACTGCTGCTGAAAGGTTTATGCCATAAAGAAAATAATCCCTAAGAATCACAAAGTAGGCACTTAAAATCAGTAGACTACTTTTTTTTTTTTTTTTTTTTTAAACCATGACCTACCCTTTTCTTTCTGTGTACTGGTTCGCTGTCTACAGTGAGGGTGAGAACACCATCTTCTATCACAGAATCGCAGAGGTTGGAAGGGACCCCTGGAGATCATCCAGTCCAACCCCCTGCTACAGCAGGTTCCCTACAGACAGTTACACAGGGGTGTCATAAAGAATAACTCACTAATATTTGTAGATAGGCATCATAGAAAAGGCTGCAGCAAACTGTCCTCATTTATCAATCCAAAACACTCTGTAATGAATGTAGATCACCACATTTAGAAAGAGAAGTATCAGTTAATGAGGTATAAATGATACACAGTTATAGCGTACTGTTGTAATGAATGAGGAAAGGAAAAATCATCACAGAAGAATATGTAATTAAACATATACTGTAATGAATTTGCATAACGAAATGGCATGGGAATCCTCTATTCTGACACTTGCTAATTCTTTATGACATAAACTACACATATATATTTTTTTCTTTTTTTTTTTTTTTAAAGGAAGTATCCTTAACAAAGGACAGTTGAGTAACACATTTCTGTAGCTTGGTACTAGGAAACAACAAAGACACATTCATGCAGTGAAAGCAAGCTTGTTCCACAAAAGAGCAAAAGACATAACGGTGAAAGACTCCAGCTTCCATTATCACCATGTTACAACTAGGTCAGACTAAATAAAGCAGCTGATTTAGATTTCAAAGGACAGCTGTGAAGTTAGAACCACAGCTGGAAGGAGCCCACAGAGATCACCCAGCCCAACCCCTGACCCCACCCAGCACCACCCAAACCCAAGCCCTGTGTCTGAGAGCGGTGTCCAAACGCTCCTTGAGCTCTGCCAGCTTGGGGCTGTGCCCACGGCCCTGGGGAGCCTGTTCCCTGCCCACCACCCCCTGGTGCAGAGCCTTTTCCTCACCCCCAGCCTGACCCTCCCCTGACGCAGCTCCATGCCGTGCCCTCGGGCCCTGTCGCTGTCCCCAGAGAGCAGAGATCAGCGCCTGCCCCTCCGCTGCCCTGTGAGGGAGCTGTAGGCCGCCATGAGGCCTCCCCTCAGCCTCCTCTGCTCTGGGCTGAACAAACCCAGGGCCCTCAGCCGCTCCTCACACCTCTTGCCCTCCTGCAGACCCTTCCCCATCTTTGTAGCCCTCCGTTGGACGCTGATAGTTCTATGTCTTACTTTGATATGAACAGAGGCTAGGTAAGCTTGCCAACTGAGAGATGTGTCACTGAGAACCCAAAAAGTAATTTTTTTTGACTTTTCAGTTGACAAAGTTGAGCAGTAAGATTTTTTGCAATAATAGTAATGATATGGCAACAAGGTGCCTAAAGGACCCAAGTGTGAAAAAAATGCACATATAATCTAATGGGATCAGGCAAGCTGAAAAACTAATTATGATAAGCTGGTCTAGATAAAATAAGCATATTCATAAGCTTTTCCAAAAAGCTGTCATCTGTAATAAAAAGAAAGGGGTCATGGTGGAAGAAAAGCAAATAAGCAATATTTGCTTATAATAAGCAATACTGTGCCTACATCCTTAGCAAACTGAATCAATATTTTTGCTGTCAGATACTCTTAGCCTAGAAGGACAAAGGTTTTCTTGATGCTTTTAATCTACGAAAGTAATGGTCTGAAATGCATTTAGTTTGATAAAAGCTAATAGCGCTATTTTGTTTTTCACAGTCAGCCTGGGCAGAAGTCACATCATCACAAATGGAAAAAAGAAAAAAGAAAAAAAAAACTTCTTGACTATAATGCACAAAACATTAAAATGAAGAGCGGATCATCTTAAAAAATTAGTCCCTCAAACATGTAAATATAAAGATTGGGAAAAGATTTCTCAGCTGTAGGCTGGTTTAGGAGAATTGTCAGAGAGTTTCATGAGACTGAAAACATGAGAAAGACATGCAAGTCTGTAAACAAAGCCAAAACAGAGGCAGAGGCTTAACTCTACTAAAATCACTGCATCTGGTTATTCCTCTGAGAGAAAACTCCACAAACCACGGTTGTGGCAATGGGGTTGCACCTCTCAGTGCCTGTTCCTAACCACCTGGCTCTGCAGTGGCAGCGTGCTCCCACAGCTCCCACTCTACGAGTTTCTTTGGGTTTGAGTTTTCGGTGCCCAGCCTCTAAGGACAGGCACATCTCAATCTGCAGCTCTCAAGGCAGTTTCCGATGTGCGGAGGAGGTCAGCAGCAACCTGAGCACTGCACCACGGAAAACGCAGCAAGGGCACGAGCAGTCTCTGGAGAGGGAAGACAAAAACAAACGAATAAACCCCACAGAACTGGGAAATAAAGGGTGCGGAGCCAGCACTCGGAACCGACACACGAAGGCTGTACGCGTGCAGAGGGCGGGCGGCAGGCGGCGGGGCCGTCTCCCCCGGGC
>VXAV01004890.1:162711-183177 GCA_013399715.1 Alectura lathami | reverse complement strand
CTTTTTTTTTTTTTTTTTTTTTTTTTTTTAAAGGCGTATAGTGGTGGATTTATATGCTTGGGTTGGGGGGACATAAAAGGTCACCTCAGAACTGCAGTTTTGAGGAGAAGAGGTGATAGCAGGGGAACGTACAGCAAGCTGCCTTGTAGGTGCCATGAGGAATCTCTAGAGTCAAATGGAGTTTGGCTGGGATTGAGAACGTAGCATGGGCATTTCTTCAGGCTTTTGCTACCTTTGGGATCATACTTGAAAGCTGAGAAGAGCTAGAGGCTGTGGTTGTGTCAGTAGGTCTGCTGTTCTTGCTTGATTGACACTGGTGACAGCTACAGGCATATCAAATACAACTATTTGGTGCTGGGGCTTGCTAAATTGATTCTGCTGAGCAATGTCTGGCTTTGAGACTACAGCTCAGCGTAGGACTGCTGGTCACTGAATGCACTGAAGTGCTGCACCAAGCAGAAATAGGAAAGCTGCTGCGAATTCTCCTACACTCCTTCAAAGACCCAGATCTTGCATCTGGAATCTCTCTTCCATCCCCAGGTTGAATCTTCCTGTGCAGCTCCTTCCCTTTGCTCCTAATCACCCTTTGAACCATTCTTGGCCACAGTCTCCTTGAGTGCTGATGCAAGTTTGCCTGATCTTTCTCATGTTTATGTGTAACAAGTGCAGCTTCACAGAATTCTGCTTGCCTGAGGTGAGCAGTTTGTTTAGATGGGGAAGCCAAACTCCATTAACTGCTAGCAGTAAAGGCTGATGTTCAGACTTTATTCTGGGGCAGGTAAACATTCATTAGCTTAACACATCTGAAGAAATCACCTCCGTAGGACGTGAGTAGATAGAGGGGGCCTGGGTATGGTACAGGTGCTTCCCTTTTGTTTTCCCTTGTGCAGCCTTTTTTGTTTTGTTTTACAAACATCTGCAGAAGGGGCTTTGCCCAAGTGCTGGTGTCCTGTCACAGGACACAGGAAGACTACCAGGCAGCCATGAGTGAGTTCTGCTTGCCTGGCGTACTGCACAGTGTGCGCTTAAACAAGGGGAGAGAAAGCAATAGTGTTCGGTAGAGAAAAAATGCAGAGATGGGGAAGAAGAGCAGCACTGATCTGAGAGCACTGAAAGGCACAGCTGTAATCCACTGGCAACTAACGTTAACACTCCAGAGCTTATAGAATCATAGAACCCCACATCTTGGCCTCAAAGGCAGAAGTGCTGATGCCCTGGTCTATGGGAGATGTCCATATGGGAGATGTCCCCACTTCTTGACCTGACCAGGTGACACGTGTTGATTGTGAAAGATGCTACACCCTGTTTGTCTAAGGTGGAGTGGTGCTGTGGCGTGTGAGGCTTGTTTTTCCTCCTCCCATCTTTAGTGAAAGGAGCTCATAGGATAGTTCGCGCTGGGAGGGACCTCAGGAATCCCAAAGGAAGATCTCTGTGTGACTTCTGGTGTCTTTCTCATGTGTTGAATGCATGTGTTCTTAGAACTTAAACATGTAAGAAAAGGTTTTTGAGGTAAGAGTGCTCACTCTGTGGGAAATGTAGCCTGGCTGCAGTAAAGGCTACTAACTTTTTTTTCCTCATCTTCAAATGTGCATTGTAGCAAAAACTTTTCTTCTATGAAACTGAGGGTCACTAGGTATAGCCTGTCAGCTTAATAATAACATTCAGGCATCATAGCTACTTGAAAAAGTTAAATTGGGTAGTGGTTTCAGTTCACTGCAGGAGAAAACCTAGATTTGATTTGATCTCACCTGGATGGGTGGAACGTCAAAAGAATTTCTCATTTTGTTGCCACAGAGGGAACTGCTTCAAGTTAGATGACCGGCTTTATTTTGCTTTTCAGTGTAACATACCCATTTTATGCCTGAAATAAAGATGCAGGCTACAAGGTAACTTTAATATTGCTCCAAGTCTTTAATTAGACCCGGAACTAATATTTTAGGAGTTTGGGGGACCCTAAAAACTAAGGTCTTGACTGCAAAACAGACAGATCTGTGAAAGACACGCAGTAGTACTGGAAAACGATGTCTTTTGCCTTGTTGCACGTAGGAGCACTATGCTGCCAATAAAATCACACTTGTAATAACAGACTTCTTGTTTGCTTGTGTTTTTGTTTTTCTCTCCCGCTCCCCCCCATCAGGTTGGCCTTCGGCAGCTAGATATGTCGCTGCTGTGTCAGCTGTACTCCCTGTACGAGTCAATTCAGGAGTATAAAGGTGCCTGCCAAGCTGACTCTAACGCAGACTGCACGTACGCTCTGGAAAATGGCTTTTTTGATGAAGAGGAGGAATACTTCTAGAAACAAGAAGGCTGCTCTAGGCTCTTCTGTCCTTCTCTCCCTACGTACACATCACTAAGAATGAGTGGAATCTCCACGGAGCTCTCTTCTTGAGGAGGAACACCCAGCTACCCCAACTGGTGTTAAATTCTCTTCCTTTAACCGGCTGTCAGTACAAGTTACTCATGCAAATACCACTTGAGGGAAGTGCTGTACGATAACTTCTGAAGTGTCCTCAGACACGTTTGACAAGAGTTTTCAATGTAATTTGCCAGGTGGGTGTTTTCAGCTTAGGAACATTGGTAGCTTATAACTGGAATTGTAATCTAGGAGACAGCAGTGACTTCCTGAGTTGTAAGAACTTCTTAAGGGGGGAGGGAAGCCTCCGCTGCGGTGTAAATAGCGATAGGTGATTTTCTCTGTCAGCAGTATTGATGAATGCGGTTTGAACAGGCATCTGGATGCACGCACATCCTCAGCTCTACTAAGGTAGTTCTGCTCTTATCAGCTGCATCCAGTTTTGTACTGGGTGGATTGTTTACACAGTTACAATTTTTTTTTTTCCTTAAGCTAATTTTGACTTCCTTATACCTAGCTTACAAGCTGCACGTGTGATATTGAATGCTGTCAGCAGTTTAATTTCTGTTGATCTAATTCACTCTCTTGGTACTGCCACTTGGCGTTAACTTTTATACCGTTGTCTGGGATTCTCGCACAACACAGCTCTTTGACGTGCTAAGCTCTGGTTTGCTTAGCTTTTACTATCCTGGATAGTGAAAGCACAGAATCAAACATTGTCTGTCTGCCACTGTGTGGCTTGGATTACGTGAACTCCTGTGCAAGTGTTCTCGATCATATGAAGAATAAGGAAACCTCTCATATGACAAAATGGGACAAACTGCAATATTTTATACTCGGTGAACTTTGTTTCTGTAAGGTAGACTACAGCTCTTTTTAAAAAATGCAGAATAAGTATTTTGAGCACATACTTTGCATACGTTAAAACTTTTTATACTAACTTGTTCTTTGAAGTATAACTTATTTTTGTTTTCAGAACGTACTAAAGCACTNTTTTTTTAATTTCATAGTGTGTACCTGTACTGCTTAATTAGCTTGGAATATACGAGTTGCCAACTATCTTACTCTTCCCCCATCTCTGTTCTAAGTGAAATCAGCTCCCAGCACGAACTTCATTTAACTTTCATTTTAAAAATTGCTGTAAATCACAGTGCCTGAATCTTGACACAAGCTAATAATGAAGGGCTTAAAGCTCAAAGGGTTTTTGCATGGTTTATGTCTGGCATGCGTACAGTTTACAGAAAGAATTGGAAATAAAATTCTGGGGTAGCTCCTCTCTTAGTTTTTAGCAGACGCTAGGATGTTGCAGTGATAAAAGCAAAGAGACTTCCAGGGTGGGGTTCTTGTGCATTCCCCTCTAAAACTGGCTTATGTTAGTGGAATTCAGCGGCCACAAGAGTAAAGACTGTGCTGTCATTGTGTGTGTGTTTCAGCTCTTAAACTAGTCTGTGAAAACGGTTGGATTTTTGTTGTTGTTGATTCTGGTCTTAATTACTTCACTCACACAAAACTAAGAGGAATGATAAGGCAAATGCAAATAGTCCAGATGGCTACATCTACTTTTAAACAGTTCTGTGCATATATGTGTGTGTATATACGCACATATATGTACTTGCAACTTCATGCTTTGACCTAGGAATGTATCGGCTTTGACTATAATTTGCTGTGCTTTTGGTATTTATATGAGGCTTTTTCTAGTCTGTTGAAATACTGCTATTTTCTTGCTTTTTCTCGAAAAATAAAAAGCATGATGTTTAGCATAACTTCTTAATGTTGTGTGCATTTTAATTTATCATTTCAGTAAATCCAAACTGTTTTCCCCCACCCCATAAAAGCTCCAACAAAACGTAACCCCAACAGCAACCTGGGACTAGTCATCACCTCTGCAGTGAAGCAAGCCATTTTTAAATCAGTGGAAAAGGTTCTGCCTGGCTGTATTGGGAATGGGAATTTCCTGCCTGTCTTAATTGTATTTTTTTTTTTTTTTAATTAAGTGTAGAAAATCCTTCTCTGCAAGAATTAAAGACTATTTTACAAATGATTATGCAGTGCTGAGAATGGACTTCAGCACAGTTCACAGTATTTTCTCTTACATAAATGAAACTTAAAATTAGCAATGTAAACCATTTTTACTTTTTAATGCAGCGTGCTTGTGAGTTAGGAACTGTGGAATGTACCAAGAGAAGCATAAACGTCTCAAGGAATTATTCCACAATATTATTTGCACTGGGAACAAGGATGGACTGTTAGAAATTGCCAAGTTTCCAGCACTTGGTCCCTTTTAAGACCACCTTGCATGGGAGGGAAGTTGTGGTCTATATTCCTAGGCCAAACTCGAGCACAGTGAAGGCTGGTTGGCTAGTGAAAAGTTGATAAACAATACATGTGTTCAGTCAATAAACAGTTGTTCCAGAGGCATAGTTCTGTGCCTGGTGTTTTGGCTGCTGAACTGTCTCTCTCACCACACTGAAACATCGTGAAGGAGGGAAATTGCTTTGAAGGAGAGACTGCTCGGTGGGAACATATAGCTCAAACACTGAGCAATTGTTACGTGCAGCTTCCAGTCAGAGTTCGGTTGTTTGCGTGACAGAACAGGCTGCATTACTACAAAGCTTTCAGTCTAAACCACATACCAGCAACAACACTTTTGCTATTTTTCATCTGTAACCCCAAATTAAATTACATGTGACCTTTTAAGGATGTAACACAGGAAACTCATGAACTGTTTTGCCTGTATTGCTGGGCTCTGATACCTTCAGACCTTTACCAGTTCTCTCCCTTTCTGGAGAGAAACCAGGAAGTATGAATGAAAATGGGAACAACACAACTGACTTTCATTTGTTTTCTGTAAGGACTGCAGCCTTTTAGCAGCTGGTTGGCTCCAGAAAAGCGTTGAATCCAGGGATAGTAGACTACTGCAGTAACAAAACGGGCACAGCTGCTGGTTAAAACAAAGAAAACGAATTACGCATTGGAGTGCTCGGCTGACTCACTTTTGCAGCATCTCCCCTCAAGTAAAGTGAATGAATGTTAATGTTGAGTCAACTACACAACCACTGAGGCTGCAATGTACAACGCAGCTCTAAAAATTGGGGAAAAACCTCTTGCTTCAGTCTGCCTCCTTCATCACAGCTGTGTATCTCACCATGACATGCTGGATGCCTGCCCTCCCACCAGCCCTAGTTGTACCACATGTGTCTGGTGAGAGAAAGCAGGTGGGGCTGCGTGGCAGAGGGGAGCCTGCAGCCAAAGGATGGCCTCACAGATGCCTCTGAACATGCGAGGAAAGCAGCCAGTGCCAAAAAGCTTTTTTCAGTCTGTTGAGGTGCAGTGTTTTGTACCCAGTGAACACCAGGCTGCTCTCGGTCCCACAGTGTGGTCAGCTCAGCCGATGCTGCGTTGCAGAAGGAAGGCTTTCAAGAAAACAGGTAATCTCCTGCTGCCTAGAGATGGAAAACTTAGCAAAGTGGTGAGGAAGGGAATCTACTGTTGTTAGCTCTTGTCTTTCTCTAGAGTGCCTGTAAGTGGGGTAAAAGGGTAAGAAATAGGGAATTACTAGGTCTGTGCAGCTGTTTGAAGGGTTTTTAACAACATGCCTTCATTTTATTGTTATGCAGGGTCATCTGGTTGTAATTAAATCACAGCCTAGCTTTGAAATGTTCTGAGTCTGCAAATACAGAAGAAACTGGAAAAAAATAAATAGGATGGCTGATGCTCTGACAGCTGTAAGAGATGGGCGTTTAGGTCCAGCTTCAGCCCCTGGTGAATTTGCTATCAGACCTGTTGATTTTAGTGGGATGGACTTGAAAGCAGGGATCTTCTCCTGAAATGGAAACTGCAGCTCAGCCTCGTTTATTTCCAAGACTGAAAGAGCTCCAGGAACCCACGCTAACATACAGGAGGTACTCAAATACAATACTTGCAGTGCAAGTATTTTCAAAGGCACTGCTTTGTGATGCAGTGAAACTTGCCATAGATGATAATTTAATTAACTTGTGAAAAAATGAGTGTTGCTTCACAGAAGAAGTTTTCCAATAAAGGCAAAACAAAGTTGTACTCTCTGTTTATGGATAGCTTGGACTCGTCTTTCAGACGTTTTCCAAAGATGAAGTTTTAATACACAATGTAGTGTCACTGTGAAACTGAAAGACTAGGGGAATGGCCATGCAAAATTATACTATTTGCAAATAATAATTCAGTTCCTAATATAGGCAACAAAATTACTTTTCATGGCCTTCTAAAATAAATTGCTTTTAAAAAAAATGTTTTATATTTCCTTGTAAATAATTAGGTTGCAACATTTTAAATGCAACAAAGAGTAGCAAAAACCCCAGAACCTATATAAAAATGTCAGTCCACTTAGTGTCTACTTATTAACCTGAGACTTTGCCTTGCATTTAGTCTCGTTCCTCAGGAAGCAAAGCTAATGTCATGATTCTGTCCAAGCATTTTCTGTCAGTCTTTTTGCTATAAACTAAAACTGACAAGGTAAGTTGCAAAGTTGCTCTGTTTTTACAGACCCTGTGAAAAATAGCATCTGGTAGAAGAAAGAGATTTACTGCTGCTTTGACTGCCGGCATCACAGGTAAACCTCACGCTTTCCTTTCTGTATGGTCACCAGCAGCCAGGAAGCACAAGCTGGGAGCAGCCTGTCTGTGTGAGCTCTACAGCATCCTGGGTGCCTGCTGCATCTTCCCCCATCCTGCCTGCCAGACTAAATGAGTGTGGGTGGTGAGGGAAGGTGGGAGACTTCAGCACGTCTGTTAGCGAGGATGAGAACTGGGTACGGGGGAAGAGGCTTGGGGGAGACCTTTTGTACTAAATGGGATGTTGGAAGGTCTGACCGTTGTGGTGAGGAGTGTCAGTGCTTTTGGACGACAGAGGTAAGCGTGGTTTGGAAGGTAAAGCTGAGACAAGTTCTTGAAGATCCCGCGTTCCGTTAGCTTTGCTGCTCACAGCTTGGGGGATTTTCCTTGTCATTTTCCAACAGGTTTTAAAATCTGTTGGATTTTACTTGTCACGGTTTTCTAATGTTAAACTCATGCAGGTTTTGTTTAACTGGAAGTAATGCATTTTATTTGCCTTGCTGTCTAGCTAAACCCATTAACTTTATTTAAGGAATTAGATTGTTCTGATGGCAAGGGAAACTCATTTCCCCGCTCTGTCATTCAGCTGACTGCTGACGGGTGGATTAACAGGTGTACCTGCCAAAGGGAGTCCTACCAACAGGTCTCTGTTCTTGTCCAATCTGCAGCTTTGTGTCTTTGAGCCACTTCAAAATAATTTACTCCTATGTTATTGAGGTCTGCCTGTGGAGAATACATCAGCACAGTAGTTTCAGGTTCATATTTCTTTTGATTTACTACATGCTCTTTCTATGAAAACATCTCCTCTGGTGTGTATTTTCCATCGTTATCTTCACTAAATTTAACTCCAGACAACAGTGCATGACCTAGGGAAATAACTTGTACTTCTTCCTTCCTTCCCTCCTTCCTGTTTGATTTTAATTAAAAGTAATATGAACTAGAGCTCTGTCTTACTTAAAGAGTCATCTTGAATTGATTTTAACATTTCCTGGCTGTTTTAAAGCTCCCTACACTAAGTGGTAAAGCTTCCTACCAAGCCGTTCTGACTGGCTCCCTGGCTATTCTGACGGTATCATCAGCTCTGCAAACACATCGCGTCTGTTGCAAGGGCTGGCTTCTGCGGTGTTCTGAGGTTAAAAGAATCTGTGAGATCTGTATACATGGTTTGCACACAGTGACAAGCTATTCCAAGATCAGATTGTCTGGAAGAGCAGACACAGCCCACAATGTAGATTTGCTCAAGGGTAGATGCGATTGATTAAACTGTAGGTGAGCCTTGATTTGTGCTGGACTGGCGCCTGCAGCTTGCAGGGCAATTAAGCTTCATAAGGAAGTGGCAGTATCAGAAAGGAGTTCTCACTTAAGCCAGCCAGCAGTGAATTTGGCCATTTGTTTTTACATGAAAGGGTAATTTTGTAATTTTTGTAATATTCCCTGCAGAAGTCTGTTGCTCTTACTTTTTTGGCTTCCTTTCATCCTTTCTATTCAGGAAAATTCATTAGATGAATGTGGAAACTGCCAGCATTGAGTAATCAAGCCCACATCTGATTTCAGAGGAATGTGCTTTTAGCAGTAGAATTTACATTTTTCAGATAAGGTTGGTATGTAATTGAAAGAGACAAAACTATTTGCTTTTGAAATACAGTAGCTCATGACTACTTCAGCTCTACTGAACTTTTGCTGCGGCTATAAATGCATTAATGCTATGACATTACTGAGATAACGTCTTTACGATAATGCAGTCTTTGAGAATTCCTCAATTTAAAGCAAGAGGAGAAATCTCATTCAGATTATGGATTATTAGAAATTAAAAATGCGATGAGAGCAGCCTACACAGGTCACACTCTCACAGCGCTAACTATTCTCTTCCAGAAATCACAAGCATCTCTTCTATGGGTCAGAAACCTCCCTGCCATTATCTGGCTAGACACATGAGTAATAGTTTCAGAGCTGATTTTGGCTCAGGATACCAAGCACTGTCACAAACAATAAAGTTGCCTGTCTGCATCCTACTAGCTATTGCTTAAACTGTTCTGACTTGTCCAACAGCAGAACCCTTTAAATCATTTACAAAAGGGCAACGTAGTAAGGTTGTTACTTCACTTACAAAAGCACCTGTACCATAAGGGCAGAAGGTTTTGTTATTTTTCCCCTAAGCTTAACCCTTTATGGAGCCTTCAGTTTAACTGAATCTGAACTTAACAAGTATCTGTGGCACTATTTGTACCAAAAGCCCTCACAGCCTGCAGTTCCATTATGGTCTTAAGGTATTGGAAAGGTCAAGTACTGCATACAGGGGTGAATTAACAAGAAACGAGGCAAAGTTTTCAACAGGAAAAGTAAAAGCTTCAACAGGACCACAAAATTAATTTGTATTACTTTTAAATAACAGCATGGGTTGTTCCTATCATGGAATAAAATTATTTTTGTGTGTTACATTACACAAAGGGTAAACTACCTAAAGATTTAAACACTTGTTTGGTATAGGGGAAGGACATTTTATCAGAATAAGCTGGAAAAAAAAACAAACCAAACCAAAACAAAAAAACAACATTGTTAGGATGAAAATTCATTTCTCATAGTATGAGAATATCAAAAGCCCTGAGACTATTTGTTACCTTTTTGTGCTCTGAACACAGCACACCTACATTCTGAGTCTTGATATTCCTTCCTTCTTCTGTTTAATATTGTACATATCATGCAGAAACTCTGCTAGTATCTCTGAGTTACTCTTGCTCTTTCTGACTGATACTCAGTCACCTTGCTCAAACTGGAGAAGTACTTCCATACACACAATGTATCATACAACACAACCTGCAGGGAGAAATGGCACATAACAGCAGTTACGCAGTGCATCATTTATACCTTCCCTTGTGTGCATTTTTAGACGAGGAAAGACATTATGAACAAAGCTGCAGTGTATTTTGAGGACAGTCACTGCACTTGCATAAAGGATTAAAATTTAATGAGAAATGAGTGAGGTAGAAATGTGTGGTAATCTCTGGGGCGGTGGGGGAAGGAGTTCTCCCATCTGTTTTATGCATTTCTTTTATCCTGTCTCAGGTCCTTTTCTGTAGGATTTGCTTAAGGTCTGAGTTTTCATATGTAAATAGATTTGTCTCCTCTTCAGTGCTTTGTGTGATTACACAATGGGACTTCTTTTCCCTGTGCCACTCACCACTAGCCAGCCATTCAGAAAGTCCTTTCTGTTTATGCTGCAAATGGAGAATTGTTCTACTCCTTCGGTATAACTTCCCAGAGAGAACAAAAATCTTCTATGCCTTTAAATGAAGGTGTGTAGAGACCAAAGACATCAGTCAGTTTTACAGAAGCCAAGCTTCTCTCATTGCAGATGTTAATTTGCAAC
Organism: Alectura lathami; assembly: GCA_013399715.1. Classification (NCBI taxonomy): domain Eukaryota; kingdom Metazoa; phylum Chordata; class Aves; order Galliformes; family Megapodiidae; genus Alectura; species Alectura lathami. The sequence goes on along the minus strand of VXAV01004890.1, from coordinate 172,871 downwards.
AGACTGATACAGAGTGTGCCGACTATCGAGCTTTAGACCACCATTCTTTTACAAATTAAAAGCGTGTTTGTACAGATGCATTTGTTATCCAGGAGCAGAGATCTCAATTCACCATGTCCATTCTTTCATTCCATTCCATTCTAAAACAAATGCTTTAGTCTGCAGGCAGTGATCGTATTTCTGTTTAAACTTAACTGTGCGTAACCCAATGTGTAAGCCCTGACAAGAAGTCCATAGTAGATTTGAAGAGGTACAGACTGCCTTATTTATTTTAAAGTCCTATATACTTTGCAGTTCTACAGCTAAGGAATCTAACTGCTGGATTTTAATGTTTCTGGCTCAGCAAGGCTGTTGCAGCCGGTAGCAGAGACTTTGAAGCTTGCAACTGGGCAAATAAAAATAGAGGAAACGACATTACTAAAAGTTCTAGCCATCATCTTCACAATTAATTCCTCACTTATAGGTTCGCAAAATCATATTGCTTGAACAAACGGTCACAGTTTAAAGGCTGAAAAACAACTGGGCATCAGCCTGCCACTGCACATACTGCAATCTGACAGGCCTCCTAGCCTAGGGAAGACAGCTTAACCTGGGCCTGGCACGGCCAGGATCTCTGGCTGCCAGCCAGAACATCTGCCCTCACGGACTGAGGAAGGACCAGGTGATGATCTCTGGGCTCACTTTTAGCCCTGTCGGACACTGTGGAAACAGATCTCTTCCCAGCGCCAGTGGCAGAGCCAGCTGCCTGCTCAGGACAAAGAGCTGCGCGCTCGGAACAGCTGCTGCGAGCAGTTTGGAGGAGCCAGCACTTCTCAGTATAATGGCGTGAGCTTACAGATGGCTGTCTTCCCCTCAGCCATTATGAAGAGGAAGGATCTGTGCATGAGAACTTCCTGTTCTGCTGTCCTCTGTCAGGACATAATGGAGAGGATTAAAAACCTCTCTGAACTCCCTATCAAAGAGCTCCTGCAGCTGAACTAGATTAGCATCACCATGTCGGCGTTTTTTTTTTAAATGAAAACAGATGAGTAACAATGAGGGAAGGCAGAAGTGATCTGTATGCATTTTTTATGCTGTTTTTTCAAGGAGGTTTTTTGTTGTTGTTGGTGGTGGTTTTTATTTTTTTTTAACTGCTACAGTCTGTAACTGCTGCACAGTCAAACTGTTGTGAAGATAAGGTGCCCTCCTCAAATGGAATTTTTTTCAGGGTACAACCTTTACATGGTGCCCCTGAGTTCACATCAGCAAGGTCACATAGCTAGATGTTACGTAAGTTAATACAGAGGTAAGGCAGAAAATGCACAGGCTGTAAGAGCAGGACTTGGAAGAGCAACTGATGTCATCTGCCTGGACTTGTACAAAGCGTTTGACACTGTCTCACATGACATCCTGGTCGCTAAATTGGAAAGACACAGGTTTGATGGACGGACCACTTGCTGGGTAAGAAACTGGCTGGATGGTCTCACCCAGAGAGTTGCAGTCAATGGCTCAATGTCCAAATGGAGACTGGTGATGAGTGGCATCCCTCAGAGATCGGTACTGGGACCAGTGCTGTTTGACTTGTTGGTGACATGGACAATGGAATCGAGTGCACCCTCAGCAAGTTTGTGGACAGCACCAAGCTGTGTGGTGCTGTTGACATGCTGGAGGGAAGGGATGCCATCCAGAGGGACCTGGACAGGCTTGAGAGATGGGCCCATGCCAACCTCATGAAGTTCAACAAGGCCAAATGTCCTGCACCGGGGTTGGGGCAATCCTAAGCACAAACACAGGTTGGGCGGAGAATGGCTGGAGAGCAGCTCTGAGGAGAAGGATTTGGGGGTGTCGGTTGATGAAAAACTCAACTTGAGCCGACAATGTGCGCTTGCAGCCCAGAAGGCCAATTGCATCCTGGGCTGCATCAAGAGAAGTGCAACCAGCAGGGCGGGGGAGGTGATCCTGCCCCTCTACTCTGCTCTCATGAGACCCCACCTGGAGTGCTGCGTCCAGTTCTGGGGCCTCCAACACAAGAAGGACATCGAGCTGTTGGAGGGGGTCAAGATGAGGGCCATGAAGATGATCAGGGGGCTGGAGCACCTCCCCTATGGGGACAGACTGAGAGAGCTGGGGTTGTTCAGCCTGGAGAAGAGAAGGCTCCGGGGAGACCTGATAGCGGCCTTCCAGTACCTGAATGGGGCCTACAGGAGAGCTGGGGAAGGACTCTTTAGAAGGGCATGTAGCAACAGGACAAGAGGTAATAGCCACAAACTGGAAGAGGGGAGACTGAGGCTAGATATTAGGAAGAAATTCTTCACTGTGAGGGTGGTGAGACACTGGCACAGGTTGCCCAGAGAGGCTGTGGATGCCCCCTCTGTGGAAGTGTTCAAGGCCAGGCTGGATGGGGCTCTGAGCAACCAGGTCTGGTGGGAGGTGTCCCTGCCCATGACAGGGGAGTTGGAACTAGGTGATTTTTAAAATCCCTTCCAACCCAAACCATGCTATGATTCTATGTTTCTATGACTGACCTTCCCTTTCTTTCTTTGCACGTACACACACATCTAATTTGAATACATTCTACAATTCAGTTGAACATGAAAGTTTTGGGGTAAAAGCCTTAAAATGAAAGGAGTGTCAAATAAAAATTCAACAGAAGTGAGTTTAATGCAAACTAAGTCTTTCACACGGTTATGTGAGGAAAGGTATATGTAAGGAATCATTGCATTAATCCGTAGCAAAGGTCATTTGTTTTTCTGTAGGAAAGTTTTTGACTGATCTACCTACCCTTGCTGAACAAATACTTCACTTAGCAGCACTGTCTTACTCTCATATTGCTCTCTCCCAGGATAGAATGACTTTGAGATGGGTTATGGTTTCCTGGATGTGCAACTCATCTGCCATTTCCACACTGCAAAGTAGGAGAAATGTCCTCAGAGGGAAACAAAGATCCTTACTACTGAAAAAGCTGATAAGTAGCATGCTTAAAATTATACGTTTAATTTTATTTAATTATTTCTGTCCTGCAAAGCCGAAGCCATTTTTCCTGATTCTGGGACATGGCACTTTATTATGCAGTTGATGCTCTCTTCTTCCTAGTTATTATTACATTATTGTTGGCTTTTGATTTCTGTTGATCAAAAGGATGCTGTTGTCCTACTGAGAGAAAGAGATGCTGTCTCTGCTGTAGCCAAGAGGTGATGCATCAGTGGCTTTGAAGGTTAGCACCAAAGCCTTAACACTGAGAGTGAAGTGAGAGACCAAAGAAGGGACCAAAGTTCAGCAGCAATGCATGTATGACAGCATCAGATGGGCTACAGGCATGGGTAGAAGGACAGCGCTATAAAGGTAAAAAGTATGGTTGCTTACAGAATGAATTGACAGTTCTGAGAATGTAAGCCAAGTGCTTCCGTATTGGCATTTTGTTTTCTTGTTTAAATTTATGCATTATTAATGGATTAATTTACTGAAAAGATAGAATCTTTTTTCAAAAAACAATCTTTATGCAAGACATGCTTGTGCTTTCTACCTCAAAGCCTCATGCCATCAAATAAAACAGGATACCTACATTTTCCTTTCGGACAGCTGAAAATACAATCAGTCAATGTGCCAGCTCCCACCCCTCCAATTTTCTTGAACTGATTTCAGATTTATTTTGGCACATATAGTAGCTGCAGTAACTCAAAATTCCTGATAAGAGCTTCATGATTTGCTGTATATACCCTAATTGTCGACATATATGTATGTTATAGAACTGTAGGCCAGCACGGGTCAGAATTAAAGCTTCCCTTAACATAACAAAGAAGAATTCTTTAAGCATGTCAGCTTTGATATTCACATTCTGTGGCTCCTGGCATGTCTGTTTCACTATCTGACATTCATGGTGTTGACTGACTCCCAACAACCTGCAGCTGAGAGGACTTAACGCTTTCCGTGTTTATAAGCAGACATCAACAAATTAATCCTCCCCCAAATGCTGTGATGGTGGAGGTGGAATGGTTTAATGGAGACACGTCCATGAGCTGCTCAAGGTCACAGCTGTGGGCAGTCTCATATTCATGGTAAGTACTGGGGCCATAATCAGGTCCCTGCTCCTCTGCTCAGACAGCGGTGGCATGCATTTCTGTGCACCCTATGGAAAGTTCTTTTGCCTAAAAACATATTCAGATCTTCTTTCCAGCCGCCTCAGTCATATAGTAAGCATTATTGAAAAGACAAAGAAGGCCAGAGTAGCATTATAGAAGAGAATACTGGAACCCTGTCACATATTCCTTTCTGAAAATTCTAACTAGCTGTAGCAACCTGCATTTCAGATTAATTCAGTGGCAAAATTCCTATTGACTTTTAGCATTGAAGGCATGTGTTCACTATGCCTTTTGCCACAGTTTTTCTCTGAACTCAGCAAGGCTACTCAAAATAATTACAGCTTGCATGAGTGTTTGTTTATGGCTTAAACAAGAGGATGCCACACTAAAATAATTTGCATTTCATGGCTTTCCTGGTGAATTGACTTTGATACAAAGCCATGAACCAATTATTTTGTGGGCTGATTTTGATCCCTAAGTTCATGTTAACATTTCTCCAAACTGAAAATGAGTAATACTTTTAAATTTTTTGTAAAATTCTTGATTTTACAAAACAAAACACGACAAACTATTATGTACTAACAGTGATGCATGTCCCTTCCGGTTTGGGAAACAAAAGTGCTTTACTCTCAAACTCCAGATGGCACTGTGGTGCCTCATATCGCCCGCTTGGGTGAGAACTGCATAGCAAAAGCACACAAGTTCCCGAAAAAAAATAGCTTTCTTGTTTTACAAGAAATCAGCTGCTAATAGTTTCCCATTGCAGATGTGATTTTGTACTTTCAGTTTTGTGAAGACTGGGCTAAGAAATGGCAGCTTGTGTGCCGGAGATGGGACGCGTTGTGTAAGAAAGGACTCACTTGTCTGTGCTTGAATGAGGTCACAAGGGCAGTAGCTTTTTTCCTCACCAGAAAACCTAATGCAACACGCACTATTGCAGAATGAATGGAGAATCTCTGCTATTGCATAGCCCTTCCTGTTTGCAGCAAGTAATTCTCTCTCTCTCTGTGTAACTGGTAGTCCTGTTTGTAAGAGTGTATTTACAGGGATGGAGTGCAAAGTGCTGAAATAATGAGGTTATCAGCAACTTTTCCAGGGAAAGTCAATGGCTTTACTGTTTGGAAGATATCCTTTGCCATTTCGCATTATCACTTAGACTATTACAAAAATACCTACAACAAACAGCATTCTTCTTTCACGTTCATCCTTTGAATGTCACACTCCTAAAGTTTCATTTGTTTAATCACGTACTCATACTGTTCCGTACTACATTCACAATAGTTCAATCTCTTCCTGCCTGTTAACTTTTCTCGAGACAATCCCCTTAGTTTTTAATCATCTTCTCATCTCTTAATTTTGTAGGTCTGCCTGGCACCTATATTCTTTTAACTCTTCCTTCTTAGCTTTTACTCCAACTCTCCAGCGTTGGATAGAGTAATTTCTAAATACCTGTTACTTGACCAATGGACCCGTTACAGTTCACAGCTCTCACTGCATCATGGCTAATTCTTTGCCCAGCCCTAGTTCAGAGGAGGTTGAGATTGGGTATTAGGAAAGAGTGGTCAGGCTTGGAGACAGGCTGCCCAGGGATGTGGTAGAGTCACCGACCCTGGAGGCGTTCAGGAAACGTGTAGATGTGGCACCAGGAAACATGGCTTAGCGGACATAGCGGTGTTGGTTTGATGGTTGGGCGGGATGGTGCTGGAGGTCTTTTCCAACCTCAATGGCTCTACAATTCTATGAATAGAATCACTGATTGTTCTGTGCATTTCATCTGACATAATTCTTTACTTACCTTCACTTATTTCCTTTTCCTATAGGCCGCAATATCCACTAGATTCCATCCAAAACTCACAACAATTTACAGAGGTTCATTTTTCTGGCCTTTATTTTTTTAGCTAAGTAAATCCTTTCATATAAGTTAATGAAACAATATTGAGGTATGGAGAAAGGGCAGGCTATTTTTCATTCATTTTCTAGCACAGATGACTATTTCATTACAAAATGTTTACGAAAGATGAGAAGATCAAAAGACAGAAAAAAAAAAAAGAAAAAGAAAAAGAAAAAATGTGAGGGAGACATGCCTATTTTAAACAGGCAGGCCCTTAAAATAGTCTAGGTTTTCTGTGAAGCACCATATGGGACCCTTCTGCAAACACATCAAAAATGCACCCCCTCACACACACGCGGAGGAAATCCTCAAGTTCTTGCTACATTTATGGAATATTACTGCATTTATCATGTTACCTCTGGTACATGGGTAGCCACAGAAGGCAGAATGCCCCGCGTTACCAGATCATAATGATGCTTCTGTAAGACCAAAAACATGAACAACACCTACTTTTGTTCCACAGCTGTGTAGCTTTTAATTTTCTTCTCCTTCCTCAAAGTTGCCTAAGAATAGTGGTGGTTCCATTACAGAGCACGTAGCTGAGATGTTATCACCCTGTGTAACACAAAATACAAGCACTTCCTCTGGAATGTGTTCATGTCCATCCTATGTCTGCTCAATAAAAATCAGAAAGTGTCCCAAAATAATTTATTTTTAAAATTCTAAATAAACTTTAAGAAAACTGTTCCCCTCAGATTTTACATTTACATTTTTTACATTATTTACATTTTTTGTGCTGAATAGATAATATTTACATTACAGGTAATACAAAATCTTTCCCTTGTATTAGTGACATGTGAATGTGCACCATCCAGTCTTTGGACTGAAACCAGTGCCAGAGCAGACAAGAGACAGTTTTCTTATTAAAAAAAAATAAAAAAAAATAAAAATCTGTCCTAACAGAAACAAACAAAAAAGCTGTTCTTACATCATTAAGAAAAAAAACCCACAAAATTAGGGGGTGGGGAGGTAGAAAGCTTTTGCTGAAGAGGGACACAGAGAAGGTATTACTACGATGCACAGAGAGCTGGTAAATGCCAGATGACAGCTCCAACAACAAACAGGGTTTGACTCAGCAGACACCAGCATTTTCCTAGCGCATATTCTTGTCACCTTTCTGCTGCAGCAGGACTGTATCCCCTCTTACACTTTGGGCAGGAAGAGAAGGAAGAAAATGAAACCAGGACAAACCAGCATCCCTGAAGCTTTTCTAAAAGATCTACTGCTCTTCCCCTTTGCATCTTCTCCACCTGCAGCCTATGTTGCAATGATGTGCGCTGGTATGGAAAACAAACCACTTAAACTACTCAAAGCACCTTTGGCAACATACTGTTTCTAAAAACCTTTTTGGAAGCTGGGTATCTCCCCAGATCTAATAAGGTAAAGCAAAGCATGTTCTAGATACTATGCTGCCAAAGCTGCTGATCAACCATTGGCAAGGGCACACCTACAGTCCTAGCCCTGATTGAGGCCAGCAGCAAGGTGGATCCCTCACACACCTTCACAACGATGTGCTTGCTGCAGCAGTTGCAGTGTTGACCTGACTTGTGTACTTAAAACAGATTGCACTTGGGTTTGCTTGTTTGTTTGTGTTCTCTTGCCACAGCATCACGTGCTCAGAAAGATGCCAAATTTAACAAGTGGTACATACATGGTGTCAGCCTCTGACCTATTAAAAAAGAATTAGGGATCATTTCCTTTTCTAAGAGAGCAACTTAACACCGCATGAGCGGTTGCAAGGGTTTTGAGATGTCTGATGTCTTCTGTTGTCATAATCTAGACTTACTTTAAACCTGTTTGTAATTAGCTTGAAGCTGTTGCAAAATGTTAATTAATGCATTCTGCAAAACATGATAGGAGACTGCACCCGAGAAAAATGAAGAAGCTGAGCAGTACCTGTAGACAGTACAGCCCTCCAGAACTGAAGCAGGAACATTAAACACTGGATGAAACATGATGGAAGCTGGTCTGTGGAAGAGTAGGTTAGTGCCCTGACTGCTGCCTTGGGAAAACAGATATTGCCAATTCCTTTGTGTGCCATCCAGCCCTCTCCTTGCCTGTGAGGGAAAAAGGTGCAGAATTCCTATAAATGTTTCTTTAAAAATACTGTCCAAACCTTGCTTCTTTTTCAACAAATACTACTACATAAAAGAAACTGCTGAGCAGCCTCATACTTCACTTTTTATGAGATCATGTAAAATTTGAAGCCAGTTAAAACTGTACTTCCTAGAGATTATTCTAGAACTAGATATTTTATTATTTTGCATTGTTATATAAACATTCCAGAGAATGCAACTTAGTTTTTCCACTCCATTTTCAATCTCCAATATTTGCCTTTTCTATAAAAATCTGTTTGCACATGTTCACTTCTCTCTGAAACCTGTTTCTGCAGAAATATCAATTTTGGCTTTTACATTTTTCCACTCATTCTTTTCCTTCCTCTTAAGGGAACAATTCATCCCTCTCTTTCTGCCAAAATGCAGTGATTGCTATCAGCGCTGTATTTTTTTAGCATACCTTTTTTGTTTCAGCCAGAGCTATACAACCAGATTTATCAAGCTATTAGGATAGTGACACATTCATATTTTTTAATAGGAAAATAAGCTAAGGCTGAAGTTTCATGGTTCATCCCGTTAATCAGCCAAACTTCCAAGTGTTTCTAATTTTAGCTCATTCTCAAACTGCCTACTAAAATTTTTATTATTGATCACCTTCTTGAACACTGTAAAAATAGTGTCTTTGGAGCCTGCTCACAGAGATCATTCTTAGACAAGGGGGGCAGAGGGGCAGGCGCTGATCTCTGCTCTCTGGGGACAGCGACAGGACCTGAGGGAACGGCACGGAGCTGCGTCAGGGGAGGGTCAGGCTGGGGGTAGGAAAAGGTTCTGTACCAGGGGGTGGTGGGCTCCCTTGGTTCTGCACCAGAGGCTCCCCAGGGCAGTGGGCATGGCCGCAAGCTGCCTCAGTTCAGGAAGCATTTGGACACCACTCTCAGAAACTGGGTTTGGGATGGTTCTGTGTGGAGCCAGGAGCTGGACTTCATGGTCTTTGTGGGTCTGTTCCAACTCAGGATATTCAATGACCCTCTTCACTGGAAAATGATCATCACTGTCGTTATTTCTTTAGATCTGAGCTGAGATTTCAAACATCCCATCCCATCTTCTGGACCAACCAGACCACACTGTTTTCCAAAATTAATCCAAAGAAGATAGCCAACCAAGGCAGCACGCGGTTCAAGTTCAATGTAACTGCGAAAGAAAACAAAACGAATGTATTGATCTCCATCTAAGAAGACCATAGAAACCATATCAGAATTTATACTAAATTGTATGCATATCACATCACACAAAACTGTTAACATCTGCTGTCTAAAGCCATGCATAAAATTAACATAAAACATTCACCTTCCAGACACACAAAGAATTCTGCTTTGTTTAAATGATCCATGCTGATATGCCTCAAACTAGAACTGATGGATGTAATACAGCATATATGAAGAGACAATGGCAAGATAAGTTTTTCTTTAATTCACTTTCTATGAAATCTAAATATAATAAGTTTAGGCTAGAGCTATTTCAGTCACACGTCTGATACTGATTTAAAAATGTAACAACAATAAAAATGACTTATCTAGCAGCTGCATTCTCTCACACACATTCGATACAAGTACTATAGTAACAAAGTAAAAATGTACCTCTGACTGCCTGAGAGTTTGATATCAAGACAAATACTTTTATAAACACAAGGCACAAAGGCGTGTAGTCATGTTCCCAAATAACAGCTGGAATTAGCAAAAGTTTGCCGTAGCTGGACAGCAGCAGTGCTTTGAGAAGTAAAATGAAGTCAGATTTCGTTTTTAGCATCTCTGGTCTCATCCACCACAAGGCACTAAAGATGCCAACCAAAAATGAAGTTTGTTCTAAGAGGAAATGACAGAGGTTGGAAAGAGAAAAAGAAGCACCAAAATCAAGTCATTTTTTGATATACTGCTATTTAAAAGACATGCAAACATGAACATGACCTGCATCTCCTGCATTTTAATAGTCATATATTACTATCACTTACCTAAAATAATTCAGTATCTTTGCATGCAAAATAATTCTGCCACAGAATTCTATCTGCAAGACGGTCATACATGTAACTTCTGACATCAGTTTAGCACATGAAACTTTTTCTGTGTTTCTGCATATTCATTTACAAAAACAAACAAA
>VXAV01004890.1:152263-162675 GCA_013399715.1 Alectura lathami | reverse complement strand
AAAAAAAAAAAAAAAAAAAAAAAAAAAAAAAAAAACAACCCGATACAGCTTTCCTGATTATTGTTTACTCCTGCAAGGACCATCCTTAATGTCGTATGACTGTAATGAATAATAAACCTTGGAGTCAATCCAAAGAAGTCTATGTTTTTTTTTTTCACCTAGAGTTTTTTTTTTTTTTTAAGTGCATTTAGTCACTTTGAAAAAGCTGTCTTTCCTTTTCCAACAAACTGTAAGCAAAATTTTATGAGAACACAGCATCTCCCCATGTTCCCTAGTGATTTTAAAGTAAGTAAAAGAAAACTGACAGGATCCTTTCAAACCGATTACACTTAGAAAGAGGAGCACACTATTATGCCGAAGACAACTGGCAAAGTGTCACACAAGAGAATGAGGCACAATGCAACCTGCTGAGAGTGCTTGAGACAATCATGGTACAGAACAACAGAGTACAGTTCCAAGCTGTGCACCTTGGAACAAGGCTGAGCTCTACACTGGTCTTCAAACTGTGTAAATGCATCCAGACTGATTTCTGAATACTGCCACTTTTCAGTCATTTGGTATCTAACGCTGATCACATCAGCCTGAACTCTAGGCAGGGTTGCAATATGAATTGCCAATAAATGAAGGCAAATTAGAGAGTATGGGCACAACCATTTAACCATGCTGGGTTGGACATGACATCTGCTCGCCATTAATGATTTGTGCAATACAGGCTTGCTGAAAGACTCATAAAATTACTGAATGCTTAAAAAGCACACTTGATAGTTACGTGAAACAATTATTGTTCTTACCTAGAGAAGCTATACCAAACATTCTATAAAAATCCCATTCCTTGGCATATCTGATTAAGTCATCAGGATTTGTACTTTGGCTTGAATCCTGTAGCTGCAGCCACCTGAGATAAGCTTCACAGAGCAAACAAAATATGCAGAGCTTCCCATGAAACTGGTAAATGAAAGAATAATTAAAGCTTTAGTGTTAAATCAACATAAATTGAAGCACCAGTGTTACATTACAATTTAAAATACATTTCTATATTTCTAAACAAACAATCTCTATAGGATTTTTATATTTGTTTAGAAACATAAGCAAGTTATTCTGTTGAGCCACTAGTTTGACAGATCATTTTTAGGCAGGCAAATTAGAGGGTGTAGAAGACTGCATTAACAGCTCTTCATGGAAGCAAGTATGTAACTGTAGTTCGTTGAGCCTGCTCTCTACTTTTTTAAAACTGAGAAAGCTGTTTCAATTAGGAACATAAAACCAAAATTGTGCTGTGGCTAATAGAACTATACTGTCAAAAACTTCAGTGGAAGGGCATCTACTCCATCCAGTGAACTGGTTTAAGTAGCCATGTTTCAGGATTATCCCTGGGACAATCTGCATCTCCGTCAGAAGAAACTGGCAATTCAGTTGTACCAAATACACTTCTTAGTCCAGACAAGGGTGAGGAGCCAACATAAATGGAGCCATGTAAACAAACTTAAAGGTATCCTCTGAAGTGACTGCAAAAATGATGTCACGAGGGTCCATGCTTAGCATATTTCAACATTAAACAGTCTATAAGACAGTGGGGTGGGGGTGAATTCTGATTTTATACAGATTTAAACAAACCAATGCAATTTCTGTGCGTGGATTCATGTATTTTTTCCTGTTAGAGACTAGCTTTGTCAATTGCATGTTCATGCACTGGCTAAGCTAGTTTAAAATTTGATTCAGTTTACTTGATCGATGAAGTTTCCACAAATTGAATAGTTCTTGCAGAAACCTCATGGAAAGCATCATGACCAGTCTCCAGAAGCACTGAATTTATTACAAACCGTTAGTCAGATTTCTGCTTGAAAGACCAGGCCAGTATAGCTGTTTCCATTGCTTAGCACTAAACTGGCCAAGAGGTATCAACACGACCACAGCCCACGCTTAGCCCTGCATTGTGTATTGATTGGTTTCCTGGGGAATCAACTCTTCAAGTAAAAATATGCAAATCTGTCAGAACAGCTACATCTACACTCTAGTATGGCCTGCACAACTAAGTTGACTCTGTAACTGCATCAAGAATGCTTCATGTGAAAGCCATCCGTTATCTTTTGCTATAGTTTTGAAAAAATGGTCAATTACTCAGGAGGAAACTCACAAGGAAGTAGCAGAGTAGGTTCAATTGGTATTAATTGGGTTGGTATTGTTAAGATGCTGTATTATACTACCACAGCTCATTTCAAAAACAATCATTTCCAACAGAAATTTAAGTTAGAAATGAATTTGGAATTAGATCTTTCTCTTCCAGTGAGTCCCATCAGGACTGTCTTGTAGGACGGTAGCTGGTTTTGCTGGTATTGTGGAGACAGTAACTTTCTCAGTAACGGCTAGAGTTTGAGACTTCGTGTGTTCTGTTCATGGTATTAGACTCCTAATCTCTTTGAGAACTAAACTGATTCAGCTTGCTGGAAGCTGTGGCAGGGAATGGTCCCTGAGTTCCAACCAATTTACCAATCCTAACATCATCTTTAACCTAAAAAAGTCACAAAATAGAGGCATAGCAACTTACATTTATCTTTGTATTGAAAAGAATGTGCCTGTACGCCTGTGCTTTACATAAAATAGCATTAATCAAGATGATAACAGGATCATACTCAATGTATTTGTCCACAGGTTTCTGGCATGATTTCTGAAAGTCACAAAAAAACAAGAATTAGAAAAAAAAGTAAGAGTTCCTGAAACGTTCCTCTGAGCTTAGCACAACTGCCTAAACACAAAGCAGCTATTCAATTCTTATTAGTCCATCCTTAATGTAATCTTCAATTTCAATACGTTTTAATCCATCCAGAAAAATTGCTTTTTTGCCCTTTGACACTACAGCTGATACAAGGATTTCCCTTGTAAGTCTGAAAGACACATTACTTATTTTTATAGGCTTCAGATTAACATAGATCAACAACAAAGGACGTAGTTAATTATCAGTTCTTTTATCATTTTCTTCTTTTAAAATAAATGCTTTATCCTCCTAGCCTACCTTTTTCTTCTTCCAAGAAAAAAATAAAAATCCTGTTGCATTGTCCTTCTATACCGGTAAATAGTCCAGATGTTTCAAATCATTTTCCATTACTGAACAAACAAACAGCAATGTATTTGGAGTACTTGAAATGTAGTTTTCACACATAGACACAGCTGATGCAGCCAGAATTTGCTGCTGAAGGGTGGTAAGACATTAAACAACTACTTCTCCAATGCATCTGCTAGCTCCTGCTGTGCCTACTACAGAGGTTATTGGACCCATTTCTCCCTGGGAACAGCTTGCCATGAGCCCCTCCAGATTTATTGACTTACCTGGATGGGTGCTTACTCTTTGAGTCAAATGAGAAGAGATAACCAAAGGCTCTTACTTTAACTGGGAACAGAACAGCCTAACAGAAGGCTCAGCCAGCAGACCAGAGGGGAAAATAACTTCTAGGAGAGAGCAGAGGAGCAGCAGCAATTGGTCACAGCAATCGCTTCAGCTCAAACAAGGGCACTTGCAGAAGGCTGCGTGTCTGCAAGCCAGCCTCTTCTGCCAGTCCCCCAGCTCTACTACTTGTTTCCTCCAGCCTGTCCTGAGCTAATCCCACTCCCCTGGGCCCTCACATCAGCTGCCACGCTCAGAGTGCAGAAGTCATAGAAACGATCTCTATTTTCATTTTAATGATCACGCAGCTGCCCACTGCCAGAACAGAAATGCTGCCACAGTCAGAAATGCAACATGGGACCACATGAAGCTACAGGAAAACTCCCAGGAAAGAACAAAAAGTTTCTTCAATTTGACAGTGATTCCGTGTATCCAAAATTAACTCTGCCTTGATATTGATCAGAATTATCATTGGAGAATTTGAGCATGCAAAAATTCACTAGCAAACAGACTCAAAAGCCCAACATCCATAGCAAGAAAAACATTTGAACAAATGAATAAATTGAATAGAGCATCTGAGGAATGATGCTACCACTAATCAGTGTTTCTTGACCTGTACAAAGAAAATCAAACAAACAAATTTATTTGGATCAGGAAAGACTATGTATAACAACAGTGCAGAAGTTAGAGGGAATGAATTCAAAACTTGATTAATTAACCAACAGTTTGATGCGTCTAAAATTAAAGTCAGAGAGATGGAAGAAAGGTCATAACTACCAGAAGACCACAGCTACGGAGAGAAAAGTCTACCACAGAAGAAATCACAACTGTAATTAAAGACAACGTCTTGCTTCATTTCTTTCTACAGGAAAACCGTGAACACATATTCTTCTAGGCAGCAATGTACTTGCGTAAAATCCCTGGGCTGACAGAGCATAGGAAACCTCAATTTTGTTTATAAACTTATACACAAAAGCACTGGAAAAGCACAAACAAAAACATTCTTCATGAACGTAACAGGTATTGTAAAGGTTAGATAAAGGACATCCTAACATGCCCCAGAATTTATTATGCTTTCAAATTTCCCTAGAACTGAACATTTTTAGACTAAGGTCCAAAACCTAAGAGGAGTAAAGAACAACCTTTTCAAATGAAAGGAGTCACAGAATATCCCGAGCTGGAAGGGGCCCACAGGGATCACAGAGCCCAGCCCCTGGCTCCACCCAGGGCCACCCCAAACCCAAGCCCTGTGTCTGAGAGCGGTGTCCAAACGCTCCTTGAGCTCCGGCAGCTTGGGGCCATGCCCATGGCCCTGGGGAGCCTGTTCCCTGCCCACCACCCCCTGGTGCAGAACCTCCTCCTCACTCCCACCCTGACCCTCCCCTGACACAGCTCCATGCCGTGCCCTCGGGCCCTGTCGCTGTCCCCAGAGAGCAGAGCTCAGCGCCTGCCCCTCCGCTCCCCTGTGAGGGAGCTGTAGGCCGCCATGAGGCCTCCCCTCAGCCTCCTCTGCTCTGGGCTGAGCAAACCCAGGGCCCTCAGCCGCTCCTCACACCTCTTGCCCTCCTGCAGACCCTTCCCCATCTTCGTAGCCCTCCTTTGGATGCTCCCTAATAGCTTCATGTCCTTTGTAGCAGTCTCCTGCTACAAACAAATACGCAAGCAGCAGCATTACCCGCAAATATGGGTCTACTGCTCCACAGCTTCTGCCAGCTACAGCCAAATAAATCTGCAGCTGTAAGACTGATGTTTAATCCAGCATACCACCACCAAACATTTAAGAATCCTATTTAGCTTGTGTTGCTTTAATGGAAAAAGAAAATCTTCTATACCACAAAAAAACAGCCATCTTCAAGGACTTTTCTTACAAAAACGGGCCAATACATTCATGTCTGCCTGTCTTCTTAAGTTAGATCAGCCTTATTCTTACTATCTTTTATCTGAGTCTTAACTCTGCAAAGGAAAAGTCCTTTTTGCTGAGCCATCCGGTGACCTAGTCAGTGTGAGCTCATTCAGGGACCTGTGAGGTCTACAAGGCCTCTCACGGCAGAAGACTTACATGTGCACTGACACAGAGTTACTGGACCGAATGAAGACAACATTTCTGACATCATGAGGACATTACAGAAGTAATAAAACTTCCAGGATGAATTTTTCTCCACACGTAGCTTTTTGGTTATTTTTTTCTAGCTGTAGTACTCAAACATCTGCCGCTAATCTTAAACACACAGGAAGCAATCATGATGAGAGCCTGGCTTCAGCAAATTCAGCGCAAGCAAAGGTTAATGCAGTTCAAGTGCACGTATGTTGATCTTGAGAGATTTAGCTAGTTAAAATGATGTAACTTTATGAACACTGCTAATCCCTGGCACCTTCGGAGAAGATCAGTATGAGCAGCTCAGCTATGCAGAACTGCTAAGATTTGAGCCAGGCAGTTCAGAGCGAACTAAACTACCGGCACCCATGTCGAATTCCCAGCTGTAGCTCTGTGTAGCTGTGGACAACAGCCCATTCAGGACAACTGGGAAAAGCACATCTTTAACAAAACTGAGCTTTTCTTTGGGCTTTCTCCAAGAAACACATAGTTGATCACAACCAGTTCTAACATGATTGCAAGGAGTTCTCTGGATTTATGCATGTTTTTAAACATTTTTCACTTCTTCCTTTAATACATAACTGACAACAGAAAGAGGACATCATTTTTATCTTTCCTTGAAACGATAGATACTACTTCGATTACTTGCAGATTATGTTGCAGAAGAGACAAGTCAAACATGACACCATAAATTCTAATTACAAGTTTTCTTTTAAACTGTGAAATTTAATTTTATAAGAATGTTTGATATTGACACACCCAAGAACAATATACATATATAAAACTCTTAAAAAGGGGTGCATTGAAGGTTTTTCAGTACTCTAATGAACTGAGTATTAGTTTATGTATTATTGAAAATATTTCTGAGTACGCTTGTCTGTTGTTTCAACAAACAAGCTTCCATTTTGATAACTTAGACATTTACTTAGTTATCTTAAAATCTTTTATTTAAAAAAAAAAAATGAATAAAAGCATCTTTAAGATGCAAGCTTCTTCAAAACCTAGTACAACCATGTTCTTCATAGTTTAGCATATCAGATTTTTTCTAATCAATACAATCCAAAGCAATTAATTTAAGAAAGTAATGCATGTTTTAACAGCAGTTTTATTTCATAAGAAAAAAGTACAGAAAAACCAACTGACTGCATGTCAGA
Source organism: Alectura lathami (assembly GCA_013399715.1). NCBI lineage: Eukaryota > Metazoa > Chordata > Aves > Galliformes > Megapodiidae > Alectura > Alectura lathami. The sequence goes on along the minus strand of VXAV01004890.1, from coordinate 156,047 downwards.
AGGGCGAAGTTTCTAAAGCACATACATATACATTTTTAGACAGCTTTCTCCAATATTAAAATATAACTGGATTTTTAAGTAAAAGTATTTTTGATTGGGGCTGGGGAAAGGGAAAAATGTTCTTCTTGAAGAGGACGTTAGCCCATAAAAAAGAAAAAGAACACATACATTGAACAACCAGGCTTCATCCTGAACTAAAAATAACAAGAATGCTCCATGGCAGCAGGAATAGATCTGCAAATCTCTGGATACTGGAGACACCAGTGAAACAGCTTTGTTTTAGTATTCCTTTCTCCAGGGCTTGGAGTTTGGTAAAATAAAGCTACAATTTTTTTTTGCTGGTCTACAGGTTTAGCAAATTTTAACAGCATATCTATAGGTTCAGCACGACCACAGGTGCACTCTTAAAGAATGAAATGTAATCAACTGTGCTGGTTTCAGGAATGAGTTCTTTATGAGGGATGCAGGTAAGTGTTACTAAGCTGAAAAAGAATACAGCCCAGTTTGAGATGCATTCCTTTTCAGAAAACTAGAAATACGTTTTAATTATTTTTCTACAGGAAACACTTTGCAGCAGTGAGTTGGTGTGCAAACTGTGTTATGTAAATACAAGAAATAACATACTTTATTTTCCTCTCTGTTTTGCTGCAGTAAAAGAGCTTTTCCATTATCTTTTAATTGCAGAAAAGCTAAATGAAGTGTGCACTGCTCAGGCAATTTGGTTTTCTTATTACAAAACACAAGGGGGATCCTGGCTGAACTCTCTGTATTGCAATAGATTTCTCCCCCTTTGTTAGGATCTGAAACTATTAACAATTTTGAAACGTTCTTTTTAAACACAGCAAAATATATGTTCATTTAAAGCCACATATGAAAAAATTTCTGGTTTTCCTTCTATTTTTGGATAAGTCATGTTGCTAATTTCCTTTCATACTCCTTCCACTTCAACTGCAGAATTTATCTTATCCCAGGTTAGCCCAATCTGTGTTTTTTTTTGTTGCTGTTGTTTGCTTTCCTATAGCATTAATACTATAATGGCAATGTTATCTGAACAGGTTTTTTTTGCTACTGCTGCTAACAGTTGGTTCAGAATATTAAGTGAATTAAGTGAAGATCCGCTGTATTACCTACACACCACTAAAGCGTTAAGGATCTCAAAATAATTAAAAATCATTTCTAGAAGAACGGCCTTTGCCCATCATTTCTGGGTCAGAATAGGGAAAATATCAGCATGCCCACAGTACAGGCCTCGTACCAGATCTGTGGGTGATACAGCAGCCCCCAGAACTTACCTTCACTGTGGGCGATTCTCATACCCACACACCCACCCCTGAACCCTGAATCCTACTAATTATCACACTGAATCCAAAAAACCACACTGAACAGGTGCTCACTGAGGAGGTCAATTCCCTCAAAAATTTATTACCAGTTTTTATGTCCCTGTAAGCTCTTTTTAAGGAGCAAGAGTCCACCTATTCTTTGCAATAACATTTCCACAGTAAAATATATGCAGGGTGAGAAACAGGTTCATTCACTGAATGCAAAACTCAAGTGAAAAAGAACACACAATATCAGAGGTCTGAGGTAGGTTTCTCCTGAAACTGGTATGGATTAAACAAAGTAGATTAAAAAAAAAGTTAGAACTTACAGAATTTGTGGCAGTTAGCCACACTGCAGAACTTCTAACAAAAGACATCCTGAATGGCATGGTACTGAGACTGATAGAGGAAGAATGTTTCTTTATCTTCTTCAGCAGCCTTTGTAAATTTATTTCCAGGGTAGACACTAACACCTGTGAGGTCCGCTTCTCTGCACTAAAATTACAATACGAAGCTCAAAGAAATGTTTAATTTTTGTAAGAACAATAGCAAATGTTATTGAAACCACAGTGAAGCAGTACCATGAATATTAGACTGAATTTCCAGAATTGCACTCTAATATTGTGGGCTGGAAACAGATGTTCCCTAATGGAAGCTTTTATTATTTGCCTCTGGAAAAAAAAATTGATTCTTTTCCTGAGCACATTAAACATCAGAACACAAAACTGTGGTATTTTGCTTGGGTGCACAAATCCAAATCTACCTGAGCATCAGTGCCAGATCAGGTTAAACACATCCTAAAAATGAAAGTAAGGCTAGATGGAAGACAGTCTCAAGATGAGAGGATCCCACTGCTTTTCAACAACAACAACAAAGAGTATCTGGATGTTGGTCTTGCTTTGAGTATGATTACACAGTATTTCCAGGTACTCCTCATCTTTTCTCCCTTACGCTAAAAAGGGCTGGCAGCCTGACTCCAGGTTCTGGTTTCGCAAAGAGTGGTTTAAGACCAAACCTTCTCATCTCACCTCAGCCCTCCAAACTTTCTCAGATACCTTCAGCTTTTCCTGACAGTTTCCATCGTATTTTAGAGGCCTACACTTCAAGCTATACAAATGCCTGATCTCAGTGACGTTTCACACTCTTAAGTAGGGCTTTTGCATTTCTTAAAGCGGAGAAAATTCCTAAGCTATTATTATTTTCAGGTTAACAACAAGCTCACTATAACACTGCTCTTGGAAGGAAGGTGGACTCACTTCCAATTTGCTAGGACAACGTGGTTCTTTTGCCCTTCCTTCTGCTCTGTTCTTTACTCTTAGAAATCGGTTCAGCATCTGCAATGAACACAGCATGGGGACTTACGCCTCTGATCCTACAGGGGATGTCACACCTCCAAAAGCAGGGCATTTTCTGTGTCACATGGTTAAATGCTAGGAGGAATGGGTGCCATCTACTGGATCCCAGTTTCACCTTAAGAGATGTTCAAGAGAAGCCAAATAACAGCCATCATCGGTAACCTGGGTTCACAACATGGACAAAATCTTATCTGAAAAGGCTGCAGGCAAAAACGTTATGTTGTCCCTCTGTATCCAACTTGTTCTTGATATCAAAGATGACTTTGAAGCCCCATGGCAAACTGAAAGACTGATACATAACACTAACACCAAAAAGCAACTAAAAATCCATTTCCCCCTGTAGCGTGCAAGTCTAAAGACAGAAGTCAACCGCTATTACCTTGTTTGTCTGAGAAAACCTGCTGATCACTGCTTTTTTGGGGAAGTCTGTAGAGATTCTTGTGTATGTTTTTAGCTATTTTATGGCCTACTGTAACAAGACATTTGAAGTGAACAGCTGGGCCGGGAACACATGAGGATGTGAATCAGCGCTTTGTCAGCAATAACCTGTGTCTATCTCGTTTCCGCAGCCTCTCATTGACAGCAGAGGCTGAGATCTAACAGATGTGCACCTTTCAGCTCCACCACCATCTTCCCAGACACACACCGTCCACAGATCTCTAGGAATGGATTGCTCATAATCGCTGTTTTTGATTCAAGGAGTGCTTGAATGACTCAAAATTACGCAGGTGTAAAGGAATCCACCACAGGTTTCCCACGAAGCTTTCTGGTCACCCCTGCACAGCCCCACGGTCAGCCAGCCCGCCCACCTTCGCCAGCGCCCTCACAACGCCAGGGGCTACGAAACAACCGCCAAGGACGCCTGAATGATTCCTTTAATAGAAAACGCTATAAAACAGCTTGTAAGAGCGCAGGGCTCCAAAACGCTACCGAAGCCCGAAGACGCTAACTCAGAAGTACCCCAGAGCCCCTGCTCGGAGCGCTGGCCGCGCTGCCGCCTGCTGCCCCAGGCCCGCCGCCCGCCGGACTCACGCAGATGGCGATGCGGAGCACGCCGTGCCGGTAGTCCCGGTACAGCTCGGCCGCCTCCCCGCTGCACTCCACGCAGCG
>VXAV01004890.1:136599-151645 GCA_013399715.1 Alectura lathami | reverse complement strand
TCCGCTCGAGCCCCGGGCCTGGTTCCCAGCCCGGTGGTGCCGGAGGGCTCCTGGCCTCCCGGGGTGCGCTGGCGGGGCTGTGCCTGCCCGCCGGCTGGCCTGCCGTCCGTGTCAGCCCCTTGGGCGGCTGCTGCTGAGCTGGACGTGGCTTCAGTCCCTTCCCGTCCAGCAGCCAAACCCAGCGCTGCAGCCAGCCGGCTTGCGCCCTGAGCTCGGCTCTCTCGAAGGAGAGCGGCTGGGCTGTTCTGAGTTAGCCAGTGGCTCGTAGGGCACAGGGGGCCAAAGCTATATCTTTATGCGCTTAAAAGTCTGTTGCGTCACGGTTTCTGAAGTAATCTGTTATAATCTGCGGTCGTGGTCATGACAGGAACGTGATTGCCGCTGGCGTTCTGGTAGAGCACAGTGTATGTGCAATACAAAGGCTGAATCAACTCAATGCAAGGTAGACATTCATCTGTATCAGGATAACCAGTCATGTCATGACTGCTCAGCAGTATGCTGAGTTTCATTTTTTATCATATTTCATAAAGTTGGTGTTCGTATCAATAGCTGCTATGGTCCCTGAGAACAATGTACAGCTAGGGAAGTCATCTCACAAGTTTTCTGCAAGTATCTTGTTATAGGTGTTTCTTACATTAGTTTTTTTCCCTCTGCATGTGTGCTTTTGTCGTCAGAATTTAAAGTTCTCTGGTAAGTTTGCCCCAGCTGTGTTAAGTAGGTATTTTACTCAGGTGCTTTTTTTGGGGTGTGTGTGTATAGGACCAAGTGAACGTCCTGGTGCAGAAATGCTGCGCTGTGAAAGCTGTCCCAGCTGACCTCTGCTCCAAAGCATTCTAGCTTAAGCATAGAACTGAGAAGACTTTCACCCAGTGTTCAGATAAAATCTGCATAACACACAAGTTAACAAGAGGCAAAGCATTTGATTGCCTTTCCTCTCTTAGTAAGCCAGAAGTTATTGGCTTAGGATGCCTCTTCAGCAGTGTGCTTGGAAGGTTAGATTCTGATTTAATAGTGGGCGTTCTTAAAGAGATCAGTGTAACTGGGGCTGGTATAAGGTACCCTGCTGAAATCATCCTGCGCCTCTTTTTGCCTTTGCTGATAATAATGTAGCCCTTAATTGAAAAACAACGTATTTAACCTAAAATAGCTCTGTGCCAGTTCACTCTTTGCTATTTAAATCTTGTACATAAGTTGAAAAGCTCCAGCTGAAAAGTTCCCTTAAGCTCTCAGTCTTTGCTTTAGTTCAGCTTTCCCAGAAGCTGAGAATCTTCTCGTCTCACATCGCTTCTCTGGCAGCCTACTGCATGGTCCGGGGTGATGTCTCTGCTGTTTCTGCTTTTCCTTAAAGTTGTTAACGAGGCAGTGGTGTACGGGTCTGGCTGTATCTGACCTGCAGACAAAGGCAAGTCCACTCTTTCCTTGTGTAGCAGCTTTGTTGCCCTTTGTTCCCTCTCTACCTTGTAGCAGATGGGTTGCGATTATGCTCTGCCACCTTACTCAAAAATTCTTTCACTAAACTTTTGCTGCTACACAGGAAAAAGCTCTGGGGGTAGTAGGCCATGCCTGCACCTTTTTATTTTGGCTTGAGAAGCCAAGTTTGCTCAGTGAGCTCACACTGCCGACTCCCAGCTGTCACTGACTTTGGAGCACTGAAACAGAGCAAGCAGTGTGTTAGTGGTGCTGCGCTGGGGAGTAAGCTTCTGGCCAACATGAAGAGTAGTAGGGCAGCGCTGAAACCTCTCAGCAGCAAAGCTTCCTCTGGAAGCATGGATCGTGAGCCGCCGTTCTTACAGGGCTTTCTGACTTTAAACTTTGACCTCCTGCTTTTCACTCGTCTGCTTCTGCTGTAAAACACCTCCCACCATTTACTGGTTATGGCTCGACTTAGTTCCTAGTTTCTGTTTACAGGGAATGGCTTTAGATGCTATTTGACTTCCTCATAAGAAGTGTTGCTTCCCCCCCCCTGTATTTGAGAGAAATGGGGAGTTAGCTAACTACAGACTGCAGGCCTTACGTAATCAAAATGCAAGAATAGCACTGCCTCTAAAAGTTCACACTCTCCTCCCCCAAACTTTCGAATTTAGCATCAAACTGATTTCCACTACTGTTTGTAAATATAATATCTGGTATTTGTGGTGTGGAATCAACGAGGTAGTACTGTGCATATCCTTCTTGTTCACTTTTGCAGTGTTTCAGATTGGTAGAAACTTTCGGCTTTAAGATCTGAAGACCGAAAAGCTAAGAATGCCGTTGGGGTAGCAGTTAAAGCACCATGTAGATTAGATAGTGACTTCTTTGGGGCCTGTTGTTGTTGTTAATTTGTTTGTTTCTGTCTACTTTGTTAATCTTTTTTCTTTGCTATTCCAGCAAGCTGCGTTTGACTTTGTCTCATTTCCAGATTAGACTCAATCTTAGGCTTTCTGTAATGGCATCCTTAGTAACAAGCCTGTGGGAGTCTTTGAATAAGTTTAATCAGTTATGGTTTACTATATTCTCTCTGCTTCGTGCAGTCTTTGTTACCTCTGTTTCCTGGACTTCTCGCAGCAGTTCTTTCTCTACCTCTCTTCCATTTATTTTCCTCTGCAAAATTGGAACGGTGACTTGGTCTTCAGTTTCTTTTGCCAGAGAGCGCTGTTGAATGGGGACATATCTACTCCAATTTTTTCCTACTTGCTTGCAGTTTCCTCCCCTCTTATTCCTTCCCTACATTTTTTTTTTTTAACATTGTAATTTTTTTTTTTGCATGTATTTTTAGCCCGTGGCATAAGCAGAAGTAGTGATAAAACTAATGACATGAAGGGGACTGTATCAGCTGCTGCTTCCCTCACTGGTGGATGTAGCTGTGTATTGAGAATACTCTATTAAAGTTCTGCCCTGTGGAGTGCCTGGGGGGAAGCTAAGATGAGTATGAGGCAGTGTGGGTTGTGGTAGCAGAACATGTGTGACTCCTTCAGTTCCTGAAGGTATTAATTTTCTCTCTTTTCCCCTAGATTCATCATTTTTGCACTTCCATGAATCAGATTGCGACATAAGAGGGTCTTCATCTCGTGAGTCTGTGCTTTCTCTCAACACTGAAAAAATTCTGGTATGCTATCAAGAGTATAATGTGCAAAACAATGTTTAATAGATTGTGGAAGTGACAGATCACTTTAACTGCCTAACAAGTGGGCACTAATTTCAAGCAAATAACTATAAGTAGAATCCACTCATCAGTAGGCACAGGTGCCCAGAAGCTCAGATGTGAAAAAACTGAAGTTGGCCCTGAAAGAATGGCTTCAGAGTACTCCAGCATGAGTCTCTGGGGCTCTCAGCTTCTCACCAGGGAAGCTGGTGCTTCTGCTGGAGGCTAGCCTTCACTTGGATTAGTCTTGCAATTAACTGATTTGTTTCTGGGTTTGCAGGGATTGTGGCTGAGGAGGGGAAAGGTGATTTAGGTTTTACCCAGGCTCACTACCTGAGGAGTTTCACCACAAAATGCAGCAGTGATAAATTGCAGTCGCTATAGGAGTAACTTGTGCAGGGATGACAGTCTTCACGCTGTGTCTCTGTTATGTTTAATAACATACAGTAAGTGGAGAATGCCCTTGTGGAAAAAGATTGTCTGTTGGTCGGGGAAGCCTGGAAACAATATTCTAATCTGAAACTTCTTCAAAGGTGACATGGGGAGATAAAGCTACTGCAGATACATCAGGGTCACTATTTAACTTGAATACTCTGCTTACACATTATTTCATTAGAGATTGGTCTGATCTGTCTAGTCCAGGAGTAACAGCATTTAAAATGATGCGTAGAGCTGCAGGATATCTAGCTTCTGACTGGATTCTGTGTTTGTTGAAGTGTGAATCCCCTTCACATTTTGCAGAGCTAAACATTGAAGATGACTTTCTGAAGCATGTTTTCTGGAAATTACCTTAAGACAAATGGTGACGTGAAAAGGATTCTGGAAGTGTGTGATTTGTGAACATATATTGTCTGCAGTGTAGACTGATATGCCTGTTGGCCCCTGCTCATTCTTGTGCTTTTCTTAATCATTTTTTCTTAATGACGAAGAGCTGTTCCATTCTATTATTGTACTGAGTGGGGTAATAACTCTCAGAACATTATAGCGAAATGTAGAGCGTGCACATCCTCTCTGATTTCAATAAAAACCATATTTGGAAAATCTGATTTGCTCATCTTTCATAGCTTCCAAAATGTTGTTTAAAACTTCAGATTGGTGGAGTGTACCAAGCTTTCTTCTCATTAGATGAACAGAGCAGAAAGTGTAGGATGGTTCCGGGGTGATTACTTTTGCACTTGTAGGTGGTTGAAGTAGCTGTGTCATGGATACAGCTGATGGGACTTCTCTTGACTGAACAAGCCAAAAAAAAAGCAGAAGGGAAGAGGACAAAGTGCAGTCTTCTCAGAAATGAAGTTTGAAATGTTCTCTGCGGTTTGAAGTGTTGAACTGCCTTGTGTGTAGTTACTAATGTACAGGCACAGTGCACCTGGAGCAAAAGATGACAACTGGGCAGTGAGAGACACTGGTGTTGCCCTTCTTACTTCTTAGAACACTTTTGAAGGCTTTTTTTTTAAACGAGCACTTTGCATTTTTCTGACACGTGCTGGTCTGCTGGCTTGCAGATGTCTGTGGAAAATAATTGTGAATGTGAGCAGGGTACAGTAGCTCTGTATTTGAGGGGTTGACTGGCAAAATCAGCTTCTGTAAGGAGGCAGTTTTTCACCCTACAGAAGGCTAGGAGTGAATTTGTTTTCAGTTAGAACAATCACAGTAGCCTTAGCGTTTTGATTTAAGGCATTCTCTGTTAAATGTCTGTTGAGTTCTTCACCATTGTTTGCTGAACACTGCCAACTATGATGTTTTACAGAGTCAAGCAAAGTCGCTTGCAGAGCAAAAAAGATTTCCATTTGCTACTGATAATGACAGCACAAATGAAGAATTGGGTAAGGTGTCTTCTGTAAGGTTTGTGCAGGTGAATTACATGCTAACAAGTAGCACTGAATGTTCTGAAGCTAAACGAATGATTCCTAAGTGATGCGTTAACTTTAAAGTGATCCTGAAAAGCCCAGTGAGTTTTCTCTCCTTGTACAAAGAAAATCAATACATCTTCCTAAAAAGCCTTCCTGCTGTGCTCACTGGAGTTCCTCATTGTGTCTGCTTAAGCAGGTGTTCAAGTGTTCAGAAATCATTTTGCTTGAATTCTGTTAAACAGCCTCAGTTATGTTCTGCTTCCCCTTTTTTGTCATTTCTGATGTCTAAAACCATTCAAGCATCCAGAAAAACATACCGGTAGGATATGCTTTCTGTCAAGCATAGATCTTGGATCTACTTTCCCCTTTCCACACACTCTTGCTACACAGGCAGCGAGAAGGCTTCCTGGATTTCTGTTCTTTTGCAATCCATTACTTGTTTTTTTTCAAAGCACGCTTGGGGCAGAAGGTGGAGGCATCTCAAATAACGCAACAAGAAACACTTTCCTCAAAAACTTTGAGGAAGAAGTTGCTTGTACTGCTTCTCCAGATTGGTATCCTCTGTGGGAAGCAGAAGTACTGTGAGGCAGCAGAGAGGTTACTGAGAAGTAACCTCTCTACCTACTGAGAAGTGCTTCAGGGAAGACAGCCGACTGCCCTTTGTATAACAGTGAGGGCAGACTGTACTCAATTTGTCTAATAAATTTAAAACAATTGGGTAGTTTTTTTGTTGGTGTAACTTCTGCCTTCAAGGATTTATCCAGCAAAACTTGAGTGCTTAATCTCCTCAAGCATATCTTCGTGGCATCCTTCAGGGAATACTGCACTTCCATCCAGCAGAAGCAGTCTGATGCCTTCACTGCCTGCTCTGTAGACTCTGCAGGCTGTGCCGGAAGGTTCCCGTCCCCGTGCTTGGGCTGTGGGCTGCCTCCTGCCTACCCATGTTACTTCGAGCGTGCAATGGTGTGAGAGCCTGGGTCCTTGTTTGCATGCACTGCTTCTTGAAACTGCCCTGAGGAAAAGCAGTGTGAAATTCTTCTTGAGTTCTGAGGCAATGTTGGTATCCAAGCACTTGGACAAATGGACTATTGTTAACCCTTACCTTTCTCTTAATAAAGTGCACTTGTAATTTTTTTAGTATTTAAAGATGAAAGGAGTACCTGAAGAACTGGAATTTAAAAAGCCGATATTGTGTCAGCTACTAGCTGTCAGTCACTTCCATAGCTTTACAGATACAGTCGACAGCCGCCTGCATTTTGCCAGGAGTCTTGAGGAAAGATGAAATGAATAAACTCATTATGAACAAGACAATGAGCCTTCATTATCTTGCTTCCTCCACTTTTTTTTTAGTCTGTAGTCTGCAGGGTGCTTAGTTTACGTGGGTAGTGCAAGCAGAGCATGGTCCAGAGCTAAGAACTGTGAGAGATTCAGGATTGTTTCTTTGAGCATGCTGTAGGTATTCAGCTGTCAAAACTGAGTTTCAGTCACACAAGCACAACCACAGCTTTCCAGTCTTGTGACCTGATTATTTTTGTATCTTGCGGAGACTACAGGAACATGTTTCTAAAAACAGCTGTCTGTTTCTTTATTGAATTCTTAGCTTCTGCTCCAAAGGAAGGGTCAAGAACTTTAAAACTTTTCATATTTTAAAATGAGTAAAAGTTGTGGTTTTAATCTCATTTTCATAAACACCAGAATCACTTCAAATTTTCAGGATACTTCATGTGAAGGAAAAATTATGAGCTAGTGAAGTTTAGCAAAATGTGCACAAATGAGTAAAAACAGATGCTTTCTAAAGGGAGCATCAAAAAAGTGTTAGCGTTAGCCAGGCTCGCTTACAGCTGGAGGGTCCTTTAGGGCCACCAGATGGGGTCAGGATACCTCTCCTGACGCTAAGTGCTTTAGAAACAAACATGAACTCTTTCCTGTACAGCTTGCAAAAGGGAGAGGGGAAAAAAACACAAAACTCCAAGACAATTCTGATGAGTACAATCTGAACTGAGTAACTAACAGATGGTAGGTGAGGGTTAAAGAAAGCAATTTTGTTGGCGGTTTAGGAAACACTTGACTGTCTGCCTCTTCAGTGTTACATAGGAATTTATGTGAAATGCAGCCAAATTGTAAAATGTGCATGTGGAGGGAAAAAAAAAAAAAGCAACTGGTTTTTGATGTTTTACTTACACTTGTAACCTCTCCTTAGCAATTGCTTACGTGTTGATTGGCAACGGTTTGTATGATGAAGCCATTCGACAATTTTCAACAATGCTGCAGGTAAGTCTTCATTTTGGACTCCTTAAGCATAAAAGTAGTATTTAAGGGAGAAAATCACTTCACGAAATCATCCACTACAGCCTATGGCTTTTACTACAACAGATTGAAGTAAGAATTGTAAAGTGAGCAAGATCTAGCAATTGTAGAGAGTTACTGTGAAAAGTGTGTGTACAGTAGAGCAGACTTGTAATGCACACGTTTCAGCTGAAATCATGGTGCCATGATTGGATGCCTCCAAGAATATGAAGTGGTTATGGTCACTCTTGTCCTCCATAAGACAATTTTCAATACACGTAGAGGAAGTATTAGAACACTTAACAGAACGAAATAGTCAGGCTTAGTCACTGTGTCAGAAGTAGGGAAGTTACCTGAAGTTGACATTGGTAAGCGAACACTTAGATTCAGCTGAAGTCTGGCAGGCTGTCAGCATTGATTCACCTGTTGCTCAGTCAGTGGAGTGATTTGTTCCCTGGCAGCTGTCCCAGGTGAATGAGACTAGGCCTATGCTACAGACTTCTGCAGCACAGCGATGTGCCTGTTGGCAGGTGTGAAGATGTGTGATTCCTGCCTGGCTTTCAGCGAAACCGTGACAGCACAGGAAAAACTGTGCCAAGAAAACCACTTACGCAATTGTAGTTCTTTATATGGATGGGAAACCATGGCTGGATTAGGATTTATTGGACAAGATGTTGTTTCACTACTGGAAACCCACAGAGTCTAAACTCATTTCTTTTTGTGTTTTAAAACAAAGTCATAAATATAACTAGAAGAAAGGAACCTGTATCTTTTCTGTATTTCACTGTTGGGTGCATTTGCTGTACATCAGTGTTAAAAGCTCTGTAGGCAGCATTATTTCTCATGTGAAATTTCTCTCCCATCAGATGTATGGGAGATGTTTTTCCAGACAAATACTCCACAAAATTTCCAGTAAATTAAACTGTGAGCATATAAAGTATAGGGTGTAATATAGTCAGCTGAATATCTGTGCCTGGTAACTGTGATTGTTCATTGCTTACTAGTAAAAATTAACAAGAATTAAACATATATTGAAGAAAGGTGCTTATTTCTTAACTGAATATTGTGTTTGTTTTTCATGTAACAGGAGGAGCCAGAGCTGGTTAGTGCAATTTACGGACGAGGGATAGCATATGGAAAAAAAGGACTCCATGTAAGTAGAAGAGTATTTAAAGTAAAGCTGTCTGAATTGTTTGAATCTCAACTACTCACAGCCTGTGTGCGAGTGTGGAAGTGAAGCGACACGCAGCAAAGGTGCCAGAGGAGAACATGGGTGCCGTTGTGAGGGGTGAATGGTAAGGCTGGGAGCCACAGCCACTTGAAAGAGTTATCTGTAAGATGACAAGCAGAATCTTCTAAGAGGCTTTTGAAGTCCCTCTGAATTTACTTTCGTATCTGGTCAGTATTTAGAAATGAAAAATTCTTATTGCGATGTGGGCAGATCATTCACTCTTTGAATCCAGTAGGCTTTATATTACTTCTTGATTGCTTCTGGAAATTTGTATTACTTTTAATTTGTTCCAAAAGATTTGAAGTTGAATTATTTAGAGCCAACTGCTCAAAAACCTCCGGAGCAAAAGTATATTTTAAAGTAGCTGGAGTTCCTGTAGCCTGTTAACCCAAGATTGTGTGCTTTCTGGATATTCTGCAGGGAAGAAGAGTTGCGTAACTTCTTGAAAAGTTACTCTTTGTAGGATCTTTAATTCTTTAGGGGTACTGACAGGGGCTTAAAGTCCCTCCTATTTGCTTTTTTTTTGAACACCATCTTTTTTTTTTTCTATGTTGGTTGTTGAGGTGGTTCCACTTCATAAAAGTTGGCTTCTGTGAACAACACTTCTGAGACACAAAGATGGCATTTAGCACATTGAAAATGTCTTTGCTTTAAAGAAGGTCTAATATAGAACTTGCTAGATAACCTTTTTATTTTGTAGTAGATAAAGGGTCTTCTCCCATCCTAGAATTTACTTAGAAAAATATAAAAACTTAGACAAGATACTGATGCCATGGTGCTCATGGAAACACTGATGTGGGAGTGTGCATGTGTGTGCTGGAGTTCATGTGAGAGCCTGAGCCAGCCTTAGTATGGAAGATAGCTATGGACCTGTAAACTCAATGTTCATGCAGTTACGTAAATAAGTTATTAGAAGTGCAATGCAAAGTTGGTGTACAAGCAGAGTTTTTATTTTTCTTGTAGCACATGGGTGTTTTTTCAGCAATTTGTAGCATACTGCATCTTAGTCTTAATAGCAAAGACGCGAAGGGCATTTATTGTAAATTGATACGTGTCCAGGATCTTAGCCAAATTAGTTGTTCTTCAGTCTTCAGAGTGTGTTACTGTAAGTATGAGCAGTTGTTTACCTTGTTTTTTTCTCCTTTTCAGGATATGAAAAATGCTGAACTTGCTGTTTTCGAGCTCAGTAGGGTAATTAGCCTAGAACCAAACCATCCTGAAGTTTATGAACAGCGAGCAGAAGTGAGCATTTCTGGTCTCTATTCAGATCTTTGGAAGGAGTTGCAATTATACAGAGTTTTCAAGTATAATTTTCAGTGTAATTTCTGGAACGCATACTTTTAAAATTAAACAGACACCATATGGAGTTACCACAGCCAATATAGAACAGCGTATATTATGTTTATAAAGTATTTAGTTTTTTATGTATTATATAGTAAGATCCTGTTTTTTAGTAGAATATGGATCAAAATACCATGTGGACTTTACTGTTTCCACGATTTGCTGTTGCCTTAGTAAGCTTGTTGTTAGCACTAGTTGGTAAAATGTTCAACCTGTAACAAATAAGTTTTTCAATAAAATTTAGATAACTTAAGAGCATAAATACTTACTAAACTCAGAATATTGCATAATAATGGTAACTGCCATAACATGAAATCATAATTCACAATTTCTTTCAATTACTTTTTATTATATTTTATAGTAAAGTTAAGTTAAGTTCCTGCAAATGGCGGTGGTGATGTTGAAGTACACTGGTTTTTCAGGGGAAAAATGCTTTCAGATTTTCTCTTTTAGAAGAGTTAACAATAACAAAAAAAAACAACCCCAAAACCCTGCTGAAACAGATAGAACTTTGCATCCAGTTCTGGAAAATCCAGTTATTCTGTTACAGCTGAACATGCGGAAGAGCAGCCTTCCTGTTCCCAAAGTCCAGCCTGTTGCTCCAAACTGAGGTTTTGGTTTGTGCTCTTAGATACTGTCCCCGCTGGGACGAATCAGCGAAGCGCTGTCTGACCTCACCAAAGCGATTCAGCTGCAGCCCTCGGCACGGCTCTACAGGCACAGGGGTACCCTGCACTTCATATCTGAGGTCAGCGGGTTGGGGGGTCCTGTTTGTTCTGTTGGGGGGGCGTTTCTGTTGCTGTCACTTACTCTTTGGTTTTCTGAGTGGCAGCTGACAGTCATTGCCTAGCCCTGAGGCTAACTTCATATATTAAACAAAATTGCGTAGATTAATTTTATCAGAGTATAAAATTGCATTCCTCTTTGTGTGATGTTTCCTCTGTCATCTCAAATCTGCTTTATCACAGGATTATGCAACAGCCCATGAAGATTTTCAGCACTCACTGGAGCTGAACAGAAATCAGCCTATTGCTATGCTTTATAAAGGCTTAACCTTTTTTCACAGAGGACTTTTGAAGGTAATGTTAAGTAATAGTTTATGTAGAACAATACCTACCCTCTGTTTTAAGTAGAAGTCTCATGAGTGTTTGATGCACGTATTTTCTCTCACATAAAGACTTTTTGCTGGTCTTGTCAGATATTGGTGAAGATACAACACACAACTGATGATGTGTTTATGTAGTGCTTTCAGAGTTGTTTGTATTTGGCATCTCTGCTAAGATCTGCATGATTGCATTCAATTTTTTTTCCATGAAATAGAGACTCCCTAGAGTTTGTGAAGGGGAAAGGGATGAAGAGGAGCTAATGTTAAATTCTTCCTTGAATGAGCTAGAAAGTGATCAAGGAAACTGCTGATAAGAGAGCCCTGCCTCTGTGCCTGTGCATTTTACCTGTATGTTAACTCTGAAATGCTCATATGTAATCTGGAAGAACGTAATTGCTCCCTCAGATTCTAAAATGAGCAGGCAAGTAAGCTGGCCATGTCTTTTTGATGTTTCACCATTTTCTAACTCAAAACTTCGCTTTTAGATGTAAAATATTGTGCCAGTTTCTTGTAAAGTGTAGGGAGATGCTGCTGCAGTTTCTGAGGGGAGAGTAATTTGACAGGGAACTGAAATGAGTTTGTTAGGTGAAGATGTAACTACGCAGTTCCTGAATTCCAACACTGGATTATTTATTTATTTATTTATTTTAAATTCAACATGCTACATCTCCATTTTCTTAGTATCCAAGTTGGAATTTTTTGTACACTCACTGTACATGGTGAGAACTCCAGGCTGCCATTGAACTTACTGTCTGTGTCTTATCTCAGTCAAGTGAAATGTTTGTAAATAGTAGTCTGATGGAGTTTCTGGGTTTTGGTGTAGACAGCCAAGAGCCCAGAAAGTGATGATGGAAATATAACTGACAAGGCATTATTTTCATTTTCAATGCCTCCATTTTCAAAATGAAAATAATGCTTTCCTCTTTCAGATACACAGATTGACATTTCTGTGCACTATCTCCCTGCCCTGCTTCTTTTCTTAAGGGAAGTGTCTTTCCCATTACTGCTCTTTCACCCCCGTCTAATATTCTGGTTCTGAGAGATTGTGACTGAGTGGTTCTGCATCTCCAGGCAGACGTTTTCTCCTGGTTATCCTCTAATAACTTACTGTCCTGTTCAGACTGCGTCTTGCAGCAAGGCTATGCGGGTCATCTGTTAGGTTTTACTAGGCTAGCTGAAAACTGAGATCTGGGGGTGAAGGTTAGGGGGGTGTTCATTTTGAAGTGAAAAGACATTGTTGCTTGTGGGAATAATCTTCTGGCATTTAAAACTTACCTCGGCTATGTGAGCTGGTCAGTAATGGTAGGTGATTCTTGTATTTTTGTTCAGTAGGTGCTTCTGTGCTTCTGGTAGTGCTCAGAATGTATTTGCTGCTTTTTCTAAACAAGAATCTCTAAACTGACTGAAGATACTAGCAATGCTTTCCTGGCATCATTTACTCTTTTTGCACTGTAGACTTCAAGATACCTTTCAGGTGTTCCTTCATAATATGAAGTAGTGCCTTATTCCATCCTTAACTGAGTGTCAGTGCTGTATTTGGTAATTTATATTACCAGCCAGACCAGCTTATACACCTTAGTTCTTAACAAGTCTTCTTCAGAGGGTTTGATTTGAACATATGCAGATAGTTATTTTTAGCTATTTAATTTTTATAATATTATATTCTCTACAGTAGCAGAACAAACTACTGTTGTGAGGACGATCCCTGATTCTGTAATTCTGCGGAGTTCATACTAGCTCTGTGCAACTAACACAGGATGCAATAAAACAGAGAAAGATAAAGTACAGATCCAAACGAGTCTTCTGGACTGCAAAAGTGAAGGGGCATGTTCTGAATGAAGAAGTAAGACTGTAAGGACAGACGGTCTTGCTGTAGGGACCAGGCTGTGGTTTGAAAGCAAACTGAAAGGATTTCATCTCTAAATTCTGTCAATGCTAAAAGAGTAATCTGTTCCTGTGGTGTGTTTAACAGACAAAGGAGTTCCAGCTAAAGCTGTAATTACCAAGAGAATATTGCAGTGTTCCATTTGTTGTTATGATGATTACTCCATGGATTTTGTAACAAATTCATCCTTCGAAAACTTTGGAAGGAATAAATGATGAATAACTGTAAATAACTGAGGATGCTGAAGTGAAATGGATGGAGTAAGTGACAAATCTTTCCGTTGGTGTCTCTCTACAGGAAGCCATTGAATCCTTCAAAGAAGCTCTGAAGCAGAAAGCAGACTTCATAGATGCATATAAAAGTCTAGGACAGGCCTACAGGTAACAGCATTCAGAAATAGTTTTAAATCCTTTTTCTATGTTATCGTGTTCTTTAAAACACACTCCTAAATTTTCCACACTTGCTACACAACCATACAGAATCCTAGGTGTAGTTGGTAACTCCTGTGGCCAGTTATGGCTGTGTTCCATGTAAATAATTTCTAAGTCTGCTTTGTTGTTGTGACTCAGTCCCCAGCAGCTCTGGGTCAAAGGTTAGGTGAGTGGCAGGTATTTGCAAGATGCATTTTAGGTTTGCTAAATGCATTTTAAGCAATGGAAATGTTTAATACAAACTTTATTCATATATTTCATTTGATTATTCTCCTTGGTTGCTGTCTGAGATTACTGTGCCACTTACCTCTGTGAACAACACACTGCGTAGTGCATATGGTGTCCGCAGCAGCAGTCTGCTAGGTCCTACATTGATTCATCTCGCAACAACTACAGTTCTGAGAATCTAGCGAGGGTATCTTAATATAGATCTATAGAGACAAAAAATAAAAGTTCCAATCTTGGGGTAAGTAATAAGGCGTAATTAGTTGCTTTTTTAAGAAGTTACATTGAAGATGATCTGATTTACAGTTGAATAAAATGAATTACTTACAGGTGGTCTGCAGGTGACTATTAAGGAGAAAAATACATGTAGATTGTGTTTAACAAGGTGAGAACATAAAATACTCATCAGCTGAATATCTCTGTGTCTTGTAGTTCTTTTCCCAACCTGCTGTCTCTAGTCAGCTCTTCTTTCGTATTTTAAGCTGTCATTTTTGGAGAGTGCTGATCTACAGCACAGATGCTGCTGCAGCATGAGTGTCTTCTGTGTATTGGGGTTAAGCTGGGCAGGGCTGGTACAAAAGCGTTAAACGCACATTTTAGTTATGTGATTGCATGCTCTTTTTCTTCAGGCTGTAGGCTTCCTTCAGCATACAGAACATGCATTTTTCACTGAAAGCAGTGAATTACATTTACTACATTAAAAAATATAATTTTCTTTGTGGAATTATGCTTTATTTACCACGGTGTGTACATTCTAAACTCAATATAGAGTCGTTTGTTTCCTCATGAATTTTTCTGTGGTATCTGTTAACGGTGGCACGTGAATACTTCTCAGGGGCTTAAGAATCGTCAGTAATTTAGCCTGAAAAATGGGCGAGTGCCTTTTCACATTTTCAATAAATCCTTTAACTCTCTTATTTTTGGATGTGAGGATATCTCTCTATGTTTGATCATCTGTTCTGTCCTGTGTCCACCAAACCTTAGTCTGAAGAAGTTTTGCTTTGAAGGAGAAAGAAGCAAGCTTAAAGTTTCCTTTTTGCAATGGATTGTTTTATGAAGCAACAAGTCACTTGATCAGAACTTCCTATCAGCCAAAGTTTGCTGCTTTTCTCCCTTGTCACTGTCCACTACATTTCAAAGTTCTCTGATCCTCAGGAGATAGTGATGGAAGGAATGTAAAGGAAACAAGCAAACAAAGTACAGTTTTTACTTTGGCAGTTAGGGTACAAAGCACAATAGCTGTTGACTCTTCTAAAATGCTCAGCATTTAGATAAGGCATCTCAGCCAGCACCCAGAAACTGGGTGGAATACTGTTTATTAACTGAGTGGACTGTAACTAGCAACCAACTATGAAAGGCTGAAATACCTTTCCATAAACACAGATGTTATTAATGCAGAAATGAGGACAGCACTTAATTAGCTGTGGGATTCTTCTTTCTAAAATCATGTATTTTGAGTTCACTCATTTGTTCTTCTACAAGAACAACATTTCAAATATGCTGCTAAAAAATCTTTTAAAGATTTTTTTTTTTTTTAGTGTAGTGGAAGAAGACGGTTCTGAGTCTGATTT
>VXAV01004890.1:111544-122895 GCA_013399715.1 Alectura lathami | reverse complement strand
AAGACTTTGTTTAGAATAGGATGGCATTTGGGAAGGAATAGCCACTCTACACGGAGACGCTCGTAGCTTTCCTGTCGGTGTATCTGGAGCGTTATATGGGTGGGTACCAAGCTGTCTCTAAGCAAAGCTGACTGATGGCCATAGAGCAGTGTCTCTAAACATCATGTTCATGGAAGTCCTTCCTTTTTATACTGCTGTTTTGTTCTTGGCCTTCGAAGAGGAAACTAGGAGGATACCAGCTGAACCTGAATAAAAAACTTGGAGTGAAGAGATGATAGCTGTTGGGGTGCACAGAAAATGCTGTGCCCTGATGACGTGTGAACGTGCAAACAGGGCCCCATAGGACACCTCTTACGGCTACCATAGAATCGTGGGCCAGAAAAAAAATTGCTATTAGTGGAATTAAATACAGGTTAATGCAAGCCGGTGGTGAAAATGTATAAACGTAGTGGACTACATATGCCTTGGTTTGAAATAAATGTTTCTAACAACTGGCAGCAGGTATTTTTCCTGGTTTCCATAACCTGTACATTTTGCTCTGGTTTAACTCAACCGTATCCTATTCTGAACTGTATCTAGGTGGAATGCTGTTTCTCATGAGAGGCTTTTAGATTTGTTGCTTTAAAATAAATGCAGATTCTCTTTAAACATAACATCCTGGATCATAAGTTCTATTTTAAAATAAATAATGGTTGTAGTAATTAATTCAGCACTGTTGCACAATGGTCATTAATAGTGCCTGTATAAAGTGAAGGCCTGCTCGTTCTGACACAGTTTGGTTATTCAGATAGCTGGGGAGTGTTGCATGTCAAAAGCTGGGCTTTGGGATTTACTTAAGTACGGTTTTGCGTGGTTTGTATAACTCTTGGCTACAGTATTACCTTTAGGTAATGTAGCTTTGTAAAATTCTTAAACTCTGATGTTTTTCCTTCTGATAAGGATAAACATTAATTGCAATTGAATTGCAGTTAAGAAACGGTTGCTATGAGCTGTGTTCTGGAATCCACACTTAAACTAAAGCAGTGACTTCTCAGTATAAACACAAAAAGCAGGCGCTCAGGCTTCTGCTTTTGCATGTACATCGTTGCACCGAATGGTTGCTGTCAACCTGCAGCTTGGGGAGAATTCTGTGCAATTCCAACTGCTTCCTACCATTGCTTTTGGCAGATGGTGCAGCTTTACGTTCACTATACAGTTAAACTTGAATGGCAGTGTACCTAATTCATTACTGAAGTTTTCCATTCAGTAGGAAAAAAAAAAAATGAATGAAATAATGTAGGTGACAGTAATGCTTTTTCCTGTTCAGTCAGCTCGCGTGCTTTCATTTCTGCTCCAGTTGTAGGTGTTTCGAAACAATAGAGGCAGGCTGTGTCCTTTGCATTCACTCTAATATTACTTTCTTTTTTCCCTTGAAAGCAGTTTAACAGTAAAACAAGAGATGGGTTTACTGTGAACACAAAAGTCCCCAGCCTCAAGGACCAAGGGAAAGAATATGATGGATTCACAATTACAATAACAGGAGATAAGTATGTTTACTATTTCAAGGTGCTCAAATACATTAAGGAATGATGAAGTATGGGCAATTAATCTTCTCAAATGCCGTTTCCACTTGAATAAAGTGGTTTTTGTTTTTCACTGGTGATGTTTTTGCCACCACTTGTTTGTTTCATCACTTCTGATTCCTATTGTGTTCCCATAACTAAGAGGGAATGTGGATACTATTTGTGGAGTTCATCCAGTTGAGATGATTCTCTCTCAGCACATAAATGAAGAGAGACCTTGTTATTCTTCCTACGCTTTTAAATGCCAAAAGGAGGAAGAATCTCAGTCTTTATCTATACCAAAATACATTTCTTGTTATGAGACCTTGTCTGTTGCGGAAGCTGAGAAATCCTGAATGGAATGGAAACTTCTGCAATCTAAGAATGGAAGAGACTCTTCTGTCTGGATTTTGGCCTTTTCGTTTGCTGTATTTTCTGAGATGTTTGCAGACCTTGCATCTGCAGATACCAGTTTGGGCTACTGTACCATTCTGCTGTGATGACAGGCGGAGCTGGGACTTTGGGCTCTCAGAGTGAGATAAGCAGATTTCTCACTTGATGGATGTTAGGTCCTTGTCTTCTCAAAGAGCATTAACGTGGATCTGATTAGGACTAGCCAGCAGCCCCCTCCAGCTGTCAGTCAAAGTTTGAGACAGTTCTTGCCTTTGCTTTATTATGGGGTTTTAAATTCTGTGCATGGGAGTTTTCCCCAAAACTTGTGTTCTTGTAATGTGGGGCATGGATTTTGAATTTCTTTTCAAGTGTTAACATACCTCTCGGTTTTTAATTTTGCATTCTAAACTGTATGCCTGTATCCAGTGAAGTGACCCAAAATATCATTACTATGTTAGAAAAGTATTTTGGTGTCACTAAAATGGTATGCCATTTTTCTCTGTACAAATTTTGTTCTGTATTAATCCGTTTTGACCCAGAGTTTGTAATTGCTTTTTTACCAAAGCAATTCCATTTTGGTAGGTGTAAAAGTCAACAAAACTATATTTTACATTCCCAAGTCCAAGAAGATAGTATAAAATTAGTTTGCAGTCTTAGTGTGTGATTTCAGACAAACCTACAACATGACAAAATACTTTTAAATTCACATGGTTGCTGGTTTTTTATTGTTGTTGTTGGCTTCCTTTTTTTGTTGTGTTTTATTTTCAGTAAAATGGGGTAATGCTCGTAATCTCCTGCTTAAAGAAAAAGTTTAGGCAAAAGGATATGATGTGCTATTTAACTGTTGTGCACTTGTTACTTTGCCTGGATAAGTGAAAAAAAATTCTTATCTCCTTTTTTGTTTAATCCGCTTGATAGAGTTGGAAACATCCTATTTTCAGTAGAAACTCAGACAACAGAAGAAAGAACGCAGCTGTATCATGCAGAAATTGATGCACTGTATAAGGATCTAACAGCTAAAGGAAAGATTTTAATTCTCTCTGCAGAGCTGGGGGTAAGCCTGTTTCAGAGGAAATGAGTTCCTTGATGAAATTCTATTGTCTTTATACCTTGTGTTTAACAGTCAGTCATAACACTTTTTGACAGAGATCTTAAGTAATAAAACTGACTGCTTGTTTAAACGGGGTTATGTCAAATAATACAGGAACTTGCCAAAATTCTACCTGCTACTTAAATTTGCTCTGCTTTGTTACAGTGGTTGGAGAGAGTCCAGACAAACTCTCGTTATCACAATTGTTCTGCTATAGAAGTGCTGGATTTCTTTCTCCTTTTTTCTCTCTTGTTTGCATGGGTTGGGACCACTGTTTTGTCATTCTGACAAGCACTGCTGAAGACCATACACAGATTTGGTTTATGGTGGCTGGATGTGAAATGAGCATGAACACATGAAAGAGCCACTGCAACTGGCTGTTGTACTGAGAACTTTACCGTGTTTCAGCCTGTGCTTTCTACTTTTCGCCCTTTAACACAGTATAAATGAACTTTTTCACATAAATTTAAAATGAACAATTTTAACTTGCTTATGCGTGCTCATTGAACTTTGGCTTGGTATTTTTCACATTTAAAGTGGTTATTCTAAAAAGTGCAATGGGATTTTTCCAGTATGTGTTTCTGTATATGGTAACATCTGGATATTAAACCATCTTTAATTCTCTTTTTGTCTTTGCTTAGGAAGCAGATGCTGTGTGCAACTTGATCCTGTCATTAGTTTATTACTTCTATAATTTAATGCCAATTTCAAGAGGATCAAGGTTGGTGATGGTCTTCATCACATCTGTTATCTTGGATACACTCTGTAAAATGTCCATGTGTACAGTCTTACTATATTTTTTTTTACTATTAAAAAAAAGTTAGCTCTGGATTGAACTATCTGTCCTGTACAGTATCTCGTTCTGTGCTGCCACAGTGATGAGCTGTGCTGTTTTAAAAGCTAGCTTGTAACTGCTGATAGTAACTGTTCATAGCTGCATGTGCATCTGAAATGATGAGCAGTCTGTATTTATGGATTACAGCTCATGAATTGAAAAGTGTTATTTTTAAATTGTAGCGTTTGGGTTCCTAATCTGTACTATGTTATACCACTTTCTAATTTCACTCAGAAAGATTTACTGAAACATGTATTTTAGATGAAATGTACTTTGGGTTAATTTATTTTAATAAAGTACACAATAAATATTATTTTCTGTTTGAGTTACCAAATGAAACCCTAGAGTAAAGCCCCATTTTTCACAGATCTGTTCAACTGAAATTCTAATTGAATTAAAACCTGGCTACATCTACGACTACTACTAATCTCTTTTCCACAGAGCACTTAAGAGTTTTAAGTTTATTAGTGAACTCAGTTCAGTGGAAAATAAACAAGGAAGAGATGTTCATTTCTGTAATCAGCCTTTGTCTTACTGAATGAAAAAAATTATCAGAACTCAGAAATTGAGTTTCTCAATAAAAGGAAAAAGTTTACTATTGAACAGATGGGGCAGGGGGGATGCCTTTCTGTCCTACGGAGCCTCTAGCTCTGCAGTAAAGTTCATAAACTCTTCTGGGCTACAGCTGAGCTTCTTGGAAACAGGAGTTGGCTTTGTGTTCAGCTCCATGGAGCTTTAAGAACTCACAAGTCTGAAATTACAATTTTGACCTCTGTGGAAACAGTGTTCTTCAGTAATTAAACCGCACAGGATGATAACTTCATACCAATGCTGCTGGAAATTAATAGTGATTTCACTTTGTGTTGCACTTTATTTCTACAATAACTAGGACTGTAATTTTTACTAACCTTCTGTGAAACAATAGTGTATATACATCTTTTTTTTTACTGCAGTCTAAAATAATGCTATTTTAATTACTAAATAATTTGTAGTTACTAAATAATTTGTATCTTAATTACTAAATAATTTGTAAATGCTATTATTTAGTATAATACTATCAAAACAAACTGACTTTTTTTTTAATTTTTATTTTTAAGTGTGATAGCTTATTCTGTGATCATGGGAGCTCTAATGGCAAGTGGAAAAGAAGTATCAGGAAAAATCCCTAAAGGAAAGGCAAGTATCAATACAGTGGTTCAGCCTTGGTGTTGGTGAAGGCAGTAATACACGTACATTTGAGGGCGGAGCTGTAAGAATTAGCAGAAGTTGCACACTTCCATGCTGGAAAAGAGGCAGCTGTTTGCTGTAGTGTTTTGTAGCCTGAGAGTGCAAGTGAGACATAGGAATAGCATATGGAGTGTTTCTGGTTGGTCAAATTGTAGCAGTGTGTCCCAGGGTCATCAAAGGTCTGTAACTGAAGCAGTTCTTGGGTGCTGAGCTGCTTTTTCTGGCTTTGTTTAAGAAGTGCTCCGAGAATACCGGCAGAACTAGCGGCTTTTCTGGACACACAGCACAAATTTTGTTCACTCTCAGGGTATTCTTGAGCACTTAAGGCTTGGCAAGCAGAAATGCATTTGCAGCTTCTCATAATATCTCCTTCACCTCTGTATTCTGCTTAATTTAAAATGGCCTAGTTTTTAAGTGACTACATTTCAATGTTATACCACCTTGCTTGGAATTTTTGTTTTGTTATTTTAATGCATCATCTTAGAACTTAATAAGGTAGTGGATTTTCATGACTGAATTTATGCAGGCAGGCAGTGCTTCAGGATCACTAAAAAGCAGAATTTCTGATTTACAGGAAACTTTGGGACGATTTTTATTTTTGAGGGTTTCCTGAAATCACACCCAAGTTGGAACAAAACTGTTTCTAGAAAAGCTTTCACCAGGTGAAAGCAATTGTTCTTCCTGGTTGAATGAAACTGAGAATTTTTGCCAGGTTGCTTAGAAAGGGATTTCCTGTCCCAAGCCTATGACAGCATGTGCAATCGGAGTGCTCTGAAGCCAAAGGCACCCAGTTGTCAGGAGTCTTGTTGCTGCCTGGCGGATCTGTCAGCAGCCACAGCCAGAGCGTTACTTGTTGCGGTGGGATACGCAAACCCGCAGACAGTTTCAGTGCCTGGCGTGCACGCTTGCTTCCAAAGCATTTGGTGGTGAAACTGGTCTGTGTGCAGATTGGTGAGCAATAGAGATAACGTTATCTCAGAACCCTTCCTTGAATTCAGCCGCAGCTCACTGAACCACAAATGCTTCAATGTCAGTATTAATGGACCCGTGTGTTTGAGCGTTGTTGTGCTGAAAACTTGCTGGTAGCTGTACGTGTGAAGTTTCCCATAGCTCTTGGCTATAAATAGTTCAGCTTGTCTGAGAGTCATTGTGGAAAGAAATAATGCAGAATGCCTGAGAAGCCCGGTATAAATCTTCCATTCCTGCGATACAGTGTTTTGCAGAGCACAGTGTGTGGAAATGAGAAATACCCCAGTTCTGTTTGTTAATTGGACATTGTAATAGAAGGCTGAAGACAGTGGTTTATGGCACTGACTCAACAGCATAGACATCTTGTTAAGAGAGCATAAGCTGAATTTTGTCACAAAAGGAAGAGGATACATTTTAAAAGTTCATCTGTTAAGAATATTCAGGATTAATTTCCTGGAATTAGAGAAATTGAAGTCTCTCATTTCTTCAGGTCTTTTTCATTTTGTTGCACTTTCAGCTCGTTGATTTTGAAGCAATGACAGCACCAGGGTCTGAAGCTTTTAGCAAAATAGCAAGGAGCTGGATGAATCTGAAAAGGTAAATTTTTATTTCAGATGGTGGGGAAGGAGGGTGAGGGTGGAGAAGTGAAACATGAAAAACTTTGTAGGTCGAATTTAAGCCTTTGCTAAAAGAAGTGACTTAGACACGATGAGTTTAGTCTATTTTGAACTCTTCAAATCTTATCAAATCCTAATTTATACACACATTTCTAGTCTAACAGAACAACAGTCTGGACATTCAGTTATTATGTGTTATTTCCTGAGAAAATTCCGTGAGTTAATACTTGCTTTGTTTTGTCCAGGGGTCTGATTTGGCTTTTCCTGTTGTTCTTATTAATGAATCTTGTGATTAGATGCACAAAATAGGGGAAAAAATTCAACTTGGTTGTTCATTCCGTTTTTATAGATCTCTTCAAACTATACATTGAAAGTGATGCACTTACCCATTAGTGCTATTTTAATTTGGGGAAGAAGTGTTTTTGAAGTAAATGAAGCTCTGGTTATAGGGAATTACATTAGAATAACTGTGTGACTTTTGAATAATGCCTAAAAATGTTGATTTTCTTATGAACAGAGTTTTTGAATACTAAACACATCAATTCTTTGTCGGTATACAAGGCTGTTGCATTTGATTTGTCCCTTGGTGATTATTCCCCATATAAAATCTAAAAATGGGGCCAGAGCCAACAACAACAAAAAGAAAAGTTTTAGTATCCTTCAGGTCAGCATGAAGGCACTTAAAGGGTGCCGAGAGGACTGGCCAGTGTCCTTACAAGGCCATCCACAGTCTGAGAGGTGGTGCAGATCAGGGGTGTTCCTGGTGACTGCAGGAAAGGAAACCTTGCATCTGTCTTCAAAAGACCTGAAGGACAGCCCAGGGGAACTGAGGCTGGTCAGCCACACTCTGGTCGCAGGGACAGTCGTGACATCCTTCCTCTAGGAAAGCTCTTTGGGGTGTGTGAAAGAAAAGTCGACTGGTAGATCCATACTGACTGTTCCCAAAGACAGTGTGGCCAAGGCAATGCTTCCTGTGATAAAACTAGTCCATTTGTGGATGGGAAGAGAGCAGTTGGTGTTGATTTTGACTTGAGCAAGGTATTTGGCACTTAGTAAAACATTCTTGTACTCAGAGAGCACATCATGGTGTGTGTGAACGGGCTAGGTGGGTAACAAGCAGTGTGGATAACCAGATTTAAGGATAGTGGTTAACGAGTCCTGCTTTGTCTGTCGGCCAGTGACAACTGCACCACCGCAGGGATCTACTGTGGGACCTGTGCTGGTTGGTGCCCTCATCAGTGACCTGGAAGAGGCAGTGGAGCGCTTGCTTGTGGTTAGCAGATGACATTAAACTGGGGAGACCTGCTGATACCTGAGGACAGGGCTGCCATTTGGAGGACCTAGATAGGCTGGAGGAGTGGGCCAACAGGAGCCTTACAAGGCTCAACAAGGACAAACACAGTGTCCTTCCCCTGGAAAGGGAGAACCCCATGCAGTGGTACAGGCTGGGGAGGACAAGGACCCGTGAGTCTTGGCAGCCAGCAAACCAAACGTGAGTGGCAGCATGTCCTGGCTGCAGGGAAGGCCAGCAGCATCCTGGGCTGTATTAACAGCAGAGCCCACAGGCTGGGAGAGATGATGGTCATCCTCTGTTCAGCGCTTCAGACCACACCCAGGACACCGCATCCAGTCCTAGGGCTGCTAGTAAAGACAGTGATCAACTGGAGCAGATTCAGCAGAGGGCCACCAAGATGGCCTGGGTGTGGGGGGCTGGAGCACATGCCTCAGCAGCAGGGAATTGGTCACCTTCAGCATGGAGAAGAGAAGGCTTTGAGTTAACAGCAGCTTTCTGGTACCTGTGAGGAATATTGAGAAAAGAGAGCTGAGCGGTGTTTGGCAGGAGGATAAAAAGCAACACACGTGAGCTGAAACAAGGCCCAGACCGAACGTGATCTGTTCACCCCGAAGGTAATGGGGCAGTGGAGCAGGATGCCCAGAGAGGCTGCGCAGTCTCCATCTCTGGAGACGTGAAGGAGCTGACAGGATAGAGCCCTGAGCAGCCTGGACCGACCTTGCTTTGAGCAGGACGTCAGGTCGTGTCAGATCACGCGTCTCCTGAGTTGCTGTGCAGTCCTGAGAGCCCATAGAATCTGCAGCTCAGTGCTAAATATCTCCCACTGCCTAGTGTTCTTTTCGTGTAGTTCTCAGCCGGGTGCATTTTGCTAGACTATAAAAACCTATTTGTAAAAGAGGAATGCCATGAAGAAGATGCAAGTACATCTTTGTCAGACTTGGGCTGACTTCTACATGTAAATGCAGTCAGATTCAGCCCTCGTGAGGAGGTGATATTTTTGAACTAGTGCAGCAAGTTGCGGTTAATGCTGCGTTAACAGTTGTGGATTTTTACTAAAAGTATGCAAATATTGTGACTTGGTTGTCTTAGAAATACCAAATGTTTATGGTTCCCACTTTTTTTTTTTTTTTTGGCTGTAAATTCCCTAATTTATATACTCAACCTCTTTCTTAATCCCATGTTGATGGGTTTTTACCAGGGGAACTTTTCTTTTTGGAGCAATGTCAGCTTAAGCTATTCCAGCACTACCTGCATGTTTCCAACCCTCTCAGTTAAACTGTTGAAGTTATCTGTGGGATCCCGTAGCAAACCAGATCAGGGAGCTGATCTGTGTTAAATTTTGGTTTTGGCAAGGTTGTTTTCAACTGAGACTGTTTCATAGATGAGGTTTTGCTTGCTGAACTGAGGGATAGGTGAGGAATGAGCCAGAGTGGAGAAGAAGCTAATGCTGGCTTTGCATAATACTGAGAAAATATCTGTGGAACCACAGCCCGAAGAACTTGAATAACATGAAAGTAATTAACCCGAGTAGCTAATTTGTCTGTGGTGTAGACATAATAGTGCACAAGGTAAGCAAGGCTTGAAGACTTCAAGCAATAAAACTCTGCCGTAAGTTCTGCCCTTTCAAAAGGCCCTTTTATTTAGTGATTATTTTCGTTCTGTATAGTGAGGGCAGCTCCTGAAGTGAGGGCTCACGAGAAGCCAGAGAGTTGGTGGTCAACGGGTTTTTGACTTCAAGTCCCAGATTTGTAGAAGTGGATGAATAGAAATATAGGCTAACATGTTAACTTCCAAGTAAATTATTTTTAACTCAGCAAAAAATGAATAACTTTATTTTTTTTTTTCCAGTATTTCACCTTCTTACAAGAGTCTACCATCAGTATCAGAGACTTTTCCAACCCTGAGGACGATGATTGAAGTACTAAACACAGACTCCTCTCATTGTCTAAAAAAAACTATAGCTGTTGTGTAATTTATACAAATAAAAGGCCAAGATACACTGCTTCTTAATTTATTTTAAAGAGGGAAATATGGTCAGACTGGGCTTACCATTTGTGATTTTTCTAGTAAATAGAGTAATGAACTCTAAGAAATTATCACTTGAAAAAGCAATCTTTGTGACTGGTAGAATTAAAATGGGGAAAAAAAGTAGAACAGGAAATACAGCTGTTCAGGGGCCAAAGTGAAGAGCAGTAAGAAACTTCCATCTCAGATATGTTCTGAACATTCTGCAGGTGAAGATTTATTGGGGAAAAAAAAATGTGCATCGAAAATATCACTATGCAATTGCATATTTTTTCATTTTTATTTATTTCCCCAAAGCCTCTGCCTTCTGCATGGAAAACTGCAAGCTATACATGTGTGAGTAATTGGTAAATACGCAGACGCTTCTTGTAACGTAATCCAGTCAGGGAACAGATGTCAGCGTAAAAGAACGGTATTCAAGAGAACATAATTGGGAAAAACAAACGATCAGCATGTTCAGGGTTAGCGTCTTGGTAAGTCAATGTCAGAAACACAGCCACAGTACACGAGTTTCCCTTTCCAGTGGTGGTGTTTGGCAAAAGGTGGCAACAGCCTGACAGCATAGTGGGAGCGCTGTCTGGTGTGGGCATGGGGTGTGTTGCACCTGTGTCAGCGCGTAGAGGTGTTCCAAGGGCTTGTTTCTCTGGGCGGTGCATATGACTAAGGAAGTGAGCTTGATTCAAGTAATGCTCTCAAACAAGTTTGGCAAACAGAACAGGATTATATAACTGGGCTGGTATGTGATGACTTGGAGCACTGCAATTATCTCCTAAGAACTAGAGACATGAAGAAATCTAATTATCGTTTTCTGTCCTCCCCTGTGTCATCTCAGACAACTGGTCCAGTGATACCATTTGAGCTCTTAAATGGGAATGCTAATGTACAGCAGGCCCAGCCGTTTATCTGTTACTGTTAGAGAAAGTGTGAGGGGAAGAAGGGCTAAGCAATGAAGACCCATTAATCTCAACCTCAATATTTGTGAGACTTCAGGATATATTTTGAAAATCATAAAAATGCTGCTTGCAACAGGTCTCAGAAAACTGGAGCAGTTTGGAGATGAAACATTTAGGGCTGTTGGGTTTGCGCTGTTACTCCAGCTTGTAAACTCAGGAGCTGTCGTTGTCAGAAATCCCTCCTCGTGTCATGGAAGAGGCCAGCACTAACTCGGATGGCAGCCCGCGACCTCCCGTCTTCCTTAACCTCAGCACGCAAGAAGGAGCTGCCCGACCTCCTGGTGTGAGGGGAAACGAGTAAAACTTGGGAGAGCAGGGAACCTAGCGCACGCAGGCCGGGGCTGCGGCAGGAGCCCAGCTCGCCCCTCGCGGGGAGGACGCGAGGGCAGCGCCGGGGCAGCCCCCGG
>VXAV01004890.1:99040-110697 GCA_013399715.1 Alectura lathami | reverse complement strand
GGCGTGCCGCAGAGCCGCGCGTGGTGCCCCCGAGCGGGCGCGTTGTCGCGCGGGGGAGCGGGCGCTGCTGGTGGCTGGCGGCTGGGGGGGTTGCCCTGGTGACGAGCCGGAGAGGTGTTCTTCACCCGTCCCGATGCATAGGCAGTAGGGCGGGATGTTGTGTTGTAGGCAGGAGGGTTTGATTGTGCCGTAAAAGCAGGGAAGGCAGCACATCGGAGCTTGGCCGAGAGGAGCAGAAGGCATCCCGAAGCGGGTTTCCCGAAACAGGGACTTAGAGAAGAGGCCGCTGTCAGCGCCTCCCAAAAGTTCTGCAAGTGCTGAGGGCTGGGCACGGCCATGGCTGGCTCTGAACGTGCTGGAAATGGACCGAAGGGAATGTTTACCCTGAATTAAATCTCTTCCTTTTCGCTCCTAATTTTAGACATGGTTAAAAATAAAACATTGGAAACATTCCAGCTTTTGGTGTTTTTGACACCTTCGAAAAAAACGCTGTCATTTCCATGTTATGTGCCAAGAGAAACAAGGTGTGGAAAGATAGACGACAACAAGGACAGATTTTGGAGCTTCTGAGAGCCATCTATTTAATGGCAAAGTGCAGCAGTCGTTCCAGGAGAGCACGGGTGTGAGGGTGCTGTGTCGGGAACAGCCGGTCGTGTCGTGGAGGTCTGACCATTGCTGCCTGAGGAGACCTCAATGCTCCTCACATCCCTACTCCATGCGTGAGATTTCCTTGGGTTTGTTTTGCTTTGTTTTTAAGTCTTGGCATGATTACAGGGCCAATATCTTTCATTCTGTTCATTTAATTTCTTAAAGTGACCTGTTGTTAATTAACTTAAGTGACTGCCACCAGCACAAAACGATCTGCTTCTGCACTTGCCACTGCCAATCCAGCTTAAATGGAACAGTGCTGCTTAACTCACCAGAATCCCCCACAACAGGATTTGTTAGAGGTGTTCGAAGCATCGTGGTTCCTAACTGGCTTTGTGGCAGAAGGCTGCTGCCTGTGCTTCACGTGTATGGCAGCGTGCTGCACACGTGTCTAGAGTTGGTGTATGGTCAAGCGTAGTTTTGTATAGTCAGTGATACCAGAAATTCTGGGTATTTTCTGGTAACAGACTATCACTGTTGGTGAGAGAGGGTGTACAGGACACAGCAAATCTGGTTGCACAAGCAGTCCTTGAAAGGAAACCTAAACTTGAAGTAATCCTTGTGAAAGGATTTAGGTTAATGCTGTGGAAACTGAGTATGTTCAGCTCTCCTGGTCTCAGCTCTGCCGTGCTTTCTGCTTTGAATTACATGGATCCAGAAGGAAAGAAGGCATGTTGTAGGTTGTTGTGCTGCGCCATATGGAAATAATCATTTCCTGCTCAACCAAACTACAGCTAGAGCGTCCGTCTGAAACTTGGCAAGGCTTCTGCTTTCTCTCTTCCCCCAAAATACAGCTATGATACAAACAGCGTTGTTCCTAGCCTTTGTGTAACCATTAACCAAAGAAAGCATGGTTCATCAAAATACTTGATGCAAAGTCTTTGAGTTTGGAAGCATCTGCCTCAGTTGACTTCTTCCTTGATTTCCAAGCTGGAGTTAGTATGAACTGCTTTTCTGAGGAAAAGAGACTCCACTCCTTTTGGCATCCTCTGTTTCCATTTTAGTTCTTCCAACTGCACTGTGGAGCCTCGGAGCTTTTCCTGGCTCCTCATCTGATAGCTTCCTCTCCCCCTGCTCCCTTTCTGGCATTCAACCTGATTCTTGGACACTTGCCCTGGCTCGCTAATTGCTACTCCTTGTCCTACTGCTTCAGAGCCACCACGGCCGCTCTTGCCATTTCAGTTCAGCTTTCTGGACTGCAGAGCTTTGTTAGCGTGCTGTCTCCTGAGTTGCCAGCTCACGGAGCTGTGCCGCTGCCGCCTGCGTGAGATGCGGCCGCTGCACGCAGCGCGGTCACCTGGCACCTGCCCAGAGCGCAGTTAGATTGGTCCTGGCTGCTGTCCCTACCTCTTGGTGTACGGTATCCTGAGGCAAGGAAGCAGAGAGCAGCCTGCACACCCCGAAATCGCTAGCTGGGGTTGCAGCCCTTACAGTGCCAGTGTGCTGGCCTGCCAGTGTTCTTGTTGACTCCTGCTCCGAAAGCATCATGTTGGCAGCCACAGAAGCATTGCTCAGCTTCCCTGTAACTTATGCTGAAATCTGTAGCAATCTACCTGTCCTTCCTTAAGCATGGGAAGTTTGTCTCTTTCTCCTCGTGTTCTTTGGAGAATCTGGGAGAAAGCAAAACAAGGATGAGTGCTGAACGTACTGATTTACCCATCCAGAACTCCACTGCTTCCATCCCACTTTCATGCATGTGGCCACTGATAAGCTGGTACAGAGAATATAGTTAGTGGTCTTGTGTCTCTGGACAGGTGGTTCCCCCTTTCTCCTCCTACCTTTTTCCATGTATCTTTTAACACCAAACTGATGTCCTGAACTTCTAGTGCAGGACTGCAAGTTCTCAGAGCATAAGCGCCTCTTACATTCTCAAACATCTTTGAGGATATTGCCTGCGTGGGAAGGCTGTGACAGAAAATAGACATGCAGGAACACGACCACAGCCCCCTGTAGCCATGATCTGGTCATGTCACAGTGCCAGGGTGCTGCAGCACCACGTGTGACGTGCACTGTGAATGCAGTTCCTAAAGAGGATTGGTACTAGGACACCACAGCTGCTCTTTCATCTGCTATTCTGCTGTCAAAGAACTGAAGGTACTTTAAAAAGTCACAGAGAGCTTGATGACAGAAACAGAAGGACAGGCACCAGGCTCCCTGAGGTCCCAAGCAGCGTTTCACTGCTGCAAAGCACGGCGTTAGGTCGGGTGCACGACTGATGTCTGCCTGCGTGCTCCACGCTGTTGTGATGAGGGTGCGCGCAACTGCGAGCACCACCTGCTTGCTTACGTGTCCGCTGGCAGCCTTATGATGCCGAGTAAGACTCGCAAGTTGAAACAGGCCCCAGGGAACACCAGCATCGTATCCCGGGTGGAGATACAGGCCTTGCTGTTTTCCAGCACCTCCTCTTAGCAAAACCGAACATCTCTTGCCTCTCTGTCTGGCTCTGTTTTCTGGAGTCATGGCGTTTAGGTCAAGCATGCATTTTCATCTCTTCCAGGCCAAGAGAGTCATTTAACACCCCATGAAGACCTTTTTTGTCCTGTTTGCTGAAGATCAGGTGACTTGTTACCTGCAGGTGGGCACAGCAGCAGAAAACAGTTGCTTCAGTGTTGTTGCTCATGTCTATACAGCCTACGTCTTTTGGCCAAGGGCTTTTGGGTGCTGCAACCTTCAAGAAGAGCTTCGTCTTTCCTAACAAGGCTCCAGTTGCTGGTATTTCTCCAGCTGGTGGAAAGTAACTGAGCAGAGAAAAATCTGGGAACAGAATTTGGAGTTGAATGTAACTGTCCTGTAACAGGGTTGTTTTTGAAACACACCTTATGTTATGTGCTGCCTTTCAGGGGAGTAGATGGAAGAACAGCGGTGAGAAGCTTTTGACCACTGCAGCAGTCAGCTCTTGTTAAGCAGCTGGCCTGATGCTGGTTGATGCCACTGGATCCTGCCCTTTTAGTTCAGTGGAGGATAGTTCAGACGTTTAGCTTACAACAAATTCTCTGTCGTCTCTCAGTGGCGGCTCCTGATTATCCACAAGTGCGTGACACGTGCATAGATTTGATGTCTGATTCTTATGCCTTGTAATTCTTTTTATTTATTTGTTTGTTTGTTATTTAAAGGGATATTGAGTATTTAAAAGGTACTCGCAATAACAAAGCTTTTTGTTGAATAAAGAGCCATGTGATTTAGGAAATGTTAAACAGTTTATGTGGAGGACAGACAGGTTGGAGAGTTTTGTTAGCTTCATCCATCGTCTCTTGACAGGGAAGCTTGACTTACTCACCTGAAGGTGGATACAGCACTTGTTTCACTTAGCCTTAAGAACTTTGTCACCAAGCCAAAGGATCAGCCCTTTTGTCTCCTGCTTAAAAATGCTTTAGAGCAGCAAATATCCAATATAACAATAGCTTTAATGTCAGGGTGGTTATAGATTTGTGCTTTCAAAAAATAAAAAATGCAGAGCAGTTTGGAGTGCAATTAAACCACAATAACCGGCAAGACCTGTTCTGATGATGCTTCTGAGGTGCATTGGCAGCCCAGGAACCCATTTGTTGGTAGTTTTGTGGCGGCTAGGTTGCTCTCAGCTGCTCTGAGCAATGCTTAGGTCAGATAGGCTGGCACCTTTCTCCGAGTGCCTTCCATTTTGGAATTCTGATGGTATTTGGCAATGTGCTGCCTACATGTAGCAAGCATAGCTTGTGACCCTTAATGTATTCTGCAGCTGGTTGATGAAGTCAAGTGTATGACCAGACTTTGGTGTCTCTTTCTCTCCACTCTCCCTGCCCCCCCGCCTTTTCTTTTCTTTTTTTTTTTTAATGCTATGAAATATATTGTATGAGGCTCACTTTCTTACAAATGGGTTCTTGAACGCTGGTGAACAAAAGTTTATTTATTTGCCTTCTTTCTGGAAGAGAGCTTTGTTGTGTGCTGAAACAAAAGCTGGTCAGATATGAATCTCTTTGAATCTGTGTTGATGATAGATAGCCTTGAAGCTATTTTTAAACAAACTCACACATAATTTACTTTTGTGAATATTAAAATTGTTTGTGTTTTTCTCCTGTTTTCTTCAAATGTGTGAGAACTTGTTCATTGTATGGAAAGCAAAGCTTTTCCTCAGATTTTGTTGGTGACAAACATGGATCAGGCACATCAGACAGGAAACTGTTGTTCTGCTGCTCACTTGGTTCTCTGCATGTCCTGAGGCACAAGAGGTGGAGACCACAAACTTCCTTCCCTTCTGTGACAATGGACAGAACCTGGTAACTGTCTGTTTCGTCCTAGCTTCAA
This sequence comes from Alectura lathami, assembly GCA_013399715.1. NCBI lineage: Eukaryota > Metazoa > Chordata > Aves > Galliformes > Megapodiidae > Alectura > Alectura lathami. The sequence continues at coordinate 105,768 of VXAV01004890.1, read as the reverse complement.
GTGGGCTTCAAAGAACCACTGATGTCTGTTCCTTGAAGCTCTGCATCCTCAAACTATGTGTTATGAAATAGATTGCTGGATCCGGTGGAAGACCTCTTGAACGTGGACGAAGTTTTTCAGGCTTCCTGGCTCTGAAGCGCACTGGGATGTGCAGCCTGAGATATAATGAGCTATCTGTGGAAGAAGAAAAAGCTCTGCTCTTTTTCTCTCAGGGACCTCCTGCAACCTAAGGAATGTTTATCACTTCTGTCTTTTGAAATTATCCATTGAAGTCTTAGGCCTTGTCTCCGATAAGAACTTTGGAACAACCAGTACCAAAACATCATTAATTGTTTTAGGAGCTTTTTGTGTACCTGAGCTAGAGATTGAGGTTGTATGCCAACAAGTTTAATGGTGGTTGAAGGCAACAAATTCTACTGAGTGGAAGGCTGGCTTGATCCGTTCTGTAGCGAATAATTTGTCCTGGTGCACGGCAACCTCAAACCTTCACGCAGTTGTCCCTGTGCTGCTTTCCTATCTCTCCTCAAGCAGCCCATTGTCAGCAGGGCTCGCCAGGATGGGCAGAGAATGTTTGGTGAAGATGCCTCCTCCCTGCATAGTCTATACTTGTCCCAAATACGGGAAGGTAAAGAACTGTCTCTTGGATCTAGAAGGATGATGCTCTTGGCTTGCTGCCAGCTTTAAAACTGGTTTGTGGCTGTTTTGCGTGTTGTGTAAATGGATCTGTATCACAGTCCTTCACAAGGAATATTTTAACTTACCGTGCCCTGCTTGCTGGCAAGTTTTTCTTTTGCTGTTTTCCACTAGAAATGTCAGATAGTCAATAGCAGTGCATTTAAACCACCTGTACAGATGGCTGACCTGTAATCTCTCCCAGTTTATTGCTGGCACCAGTCTCATATTAAGCTTTTTATCCCATGCTCTCCAGCTAGTACTCCTCGTGAGCTGTGAGAAACTGTCTCAATTGCCACAGCAAGTGAGCCAGCCAGAGCCTTCTGACAAGAAGTCACTTAAGCTGACAAGAGCTTCCCCTAAACTCCTGAGGTGAAATCCACTGACAACTCTGCTTACACATCTGGAGCCTTAAGGCTCTGTGACAGCATGTGGGAGTTTGCTGGACTTCACTTCTGTCTTCTGGTGCCTGAAGACCAGTGCTAATTTGTGCTGACCCCATGCAGACAGGAGAATTACAGTCTTGCCTGCAGTGTGTGCAGAGACTTAATCCAGCGGCTGGGCTCGCTGAGTGCACTGTCCAGCCCCTGTTCCCTTCTGGGCATTGACTTCTGTCAAGCATCCTTCAGAACAGGATGCCAACTCTGCTGGTTTCAGATGCAAAAGATACAGTCCTAAAATGGTTTTGAAATAATTTGACAGCTCACCTGCTTCAAGACATCCCTCCTGATGCCTCATATGACACTCCCATGTGCTCAGCAGCACTCTACAGTGCAAATACTGGTAGAAGGCAGAACAGATGGTAAAAACGGACTTTTACTTGCTTCGTTTCCCTTAAATGGTAGCAAATAAGAGTATCCATTTCCCAGAACTAGAGCACCTGGTATTACACTTGTGTTCGTGGCAGCAATTTCCCGTATCAAGCTTCCTTTTTGGTGAGCATGTGTGGTCCAGCAGAGCCCAGGCTTTTCTGAAGATCTCTGATCTTCAGGTTCTTTAGGTTTCAAAAGTATTTTCATCCATCATCATCTTAGATTCTTAGATCTTGGCCAGTAAAGAATTTGGCAGGTGAATGTTGCTTTCATATCCTCATGAAAGAGCACGAGATCACTTTCATATACCACAAACACGTTTCTGCTAGAAACTCTGTGTTTCACAGGAGAGAAACTGTTGAGAGTGACATGTCTTCGTGCTGAGGATATGGGCAGGCGTTTCTAATAGTAATTTTCATAGCCTTTGGCCAGCAGAATCTGCCTAGGGTGAAATGAGATGGCAGAGCAGGAGAATGCTGTCATATGGCAGCATTTGTCTGAGAAATGTGTTTCTGTTATGGCAGAGGTCAAAAATGTGAAGAAAAGGGCTCTTATGGTGCGGTGGGGGATTCCTGTGCAGCAGTTAACGTAAACCATACTCTAGATCTGTTATTACTCTAGAAGCAGAAGTGTGAAACAAACTCTCCAGGTATCGTCCTGTCCTCTACTTCCCTATGCATGGTCCCTCCAGGCCTTTTTCCATCTGTCCATCCATCCTTCTGACTCCTATTCTTCCCCTGATTTACGGTGGTGGCAAAGCAGTGTTGCACTCAGCCTGAGAGGTGCAACTCAGTACCTCTACAGCATGAGCATCCAATGTACCAACAAGCTTTATCCATGACTTAGGTCTAACGGTGCAATGATTTTACTGCAAGTCGTGAAGAAACATGAACAACATATGTGTGTTTATTTATTTTTCACCCCTTCTTTCTCCACGTGGATTGCATGCCTTTCTGGAGGGCATGCTGTGCATGAAGGGATTACCTAAATTTCTCAAATTAGGATTCTTTTCACAAGAATAGCTTCCTAATGTTTTTTTCCATTGCTGATGCTGGCCTTCCTCTAGTAATGAAGGTGAAATAGAGTAATCATTAAAATCAGCAGAGTTCACTCAGAACATGCACAGCTGTTAATAAATTCTCATCCGCCCTTCTGCAGCATTACATATGACCAGAGTCTCTGGCAGTCGTGAAACCTTACAGTGCGTTCCCACAACAGTACCGCCTGGATTCAGAATGGGATTTTACACTTGCACAAACAGCTCCGAACGCTTATTTCAGGCTGGTCGCCCTCAAAGCGCATCCTGCTGTGTCTTGGCAGGGCTGGGTCCAGCTGTGACTTGGGCTGATGGATGTGCAGCTGTCTTGTGCCTGGGTGCACACCCGCTCTCCAGTCTGTGGGGCGAAGGAAATGGGACTTTATTTCCCTAAGGCCCCAGCTCCTCAAGTTAATTCCAGCCCTGTGTGTTGTTTAGCAGATCCCAAGGAAAATGTGTAGCAGAAAATTAGAGATACCGTGCATTTTAAAGTGATTTGCAGAAAAACCATTTCAAGACATTTTAGGCCAGGTTAAAGCTTCATAATAGCATATGAAGGTCAAATTGGAATACTGATTGATAATCCTTCCTCAAAGAACTTGCTTTCAGTCAGTCTTCAGATGTAATCAGTGACACCTAGAAGTAGTGCTCTCACTTTTTAGCTAGTTGTGTGGGAGTGGTTATGCTTCTAGCGGTGCAGCATGATGTTACCTGCATGATGCTCCAGAGCAGGTAGAGCTGTTCTTCTGATGCTCAGTCATTTCTGAATTTTATTTCAGGACATAACTTGGCAAGATGAACACTCGGCTCCGTTCTCCTGGGAAACGAAGGTAAATATGCAGCGCTTTTATTTTTAATGCTGGTTTGTCATTTGATGCTGTTCCTTCTGCTTTTGTGTTATCTTCATTTTGATACTCGATAGTCCAACATCGCCGTTGTTCTATGGGAGCTGTGTAAAGTGACCATACTGCAAACGGAACAGGGCTGGTGTGCTTTGGTTTACGTCAACAGAGACACAAAATGTATTCAAAACAATTTCCCATGTCTGGTGAGACAAGGAATGTAAACCTGAAAATGTTTATCAATCGTTGTGTACGCATGACTGCATTTCTGATTGCTTTGAAGCAGGAGTAAAGTAGCTAGGCAGTGGGGTGGGAAAGGTACAATTATCTAGTAACTTCATTCATTTGTTTTTATTATTATTATTTGTTGAAGTCTATCTTATGCTTTGTCTTTTTGTTGTGTATTAGAACCTAATGAAAATTGGGAAGCCTGTTACTGCTGTGCTAGAAGCATTGTGTTCTTTCCCTCTGCCCCCACATTTTGTTAAAGCTTTAGTTACAGCGAGATTCTCGTAAGGCTAAAACAGTGTCAGAGTTCCCTGGAGTGTGAGGAAACATAATTGTACCGTGCTTCTAGTGGGAAAAATACAGCTTGTTGCCTTTTGTAACTGGATACGATGGCCATGTTAATTTAATCACACTTTCAGACTTTTTGTTTTCTGGATTTATCTGCCAGCGAAAGCTGCTTTTCCCTACCTTCATTTTTTTTGCCCTTGAGCTATGTAGTTATCATGCATGAGCTTATGGATATAATCTTAGCCTGATGCAGAGTAATTATCTGGAAATGCCAGTGGACACTAAATTAATCCAGTTGACCCTTCCCTAGAGGAGCTGTCAGCCTTCCCTGCTCAAGGTCACTGCCTCTAGCCAGCAGCCCATCTGTGCTCTGCAGGTGCGGGTTGACCTGTAGCTTCCTGTGACTCCTGGATCCCGCAGCCTACGCTGCTGCGTTACAACAGAAGCCATCCCCGGTCTTCACTCACCTTAAAACTCTTTTATAAGCTGTGGTGCTTCAGGTGTGGGAACCAGCTAGTTCAGTCGAGCCCTGCTGTCTTTCAGGACCCTAGGAAGAAGCAGCCATTGACTTTTAGGATAATGCTAGGGAGGTTGGTAGTGTGGGTGTGCTTGGGTGAAGCTGTCGAGAACAGTGTTGAGAAGAGTGAAACTCATTGACAATAAGGTGAAACAGATCTCATGTTGGAGGCACTTCTGTTCTCTCTCCCATGCTTCTTGGTGCAAAACACAAAACTCAGTCTTGGGGCATGGCAGCTGGAGTCAGATTTGTAAGCTCTGTATTGATACGATTTTATAGCTTCTGAATCCTTGGAATTCCCAGAGATAGTCCTGCCTGAATACACTGACTGGTGGCCCACGCTGAGCTGTATCTGCAGTCAGATGGCTTTTGTCTTTAACTGGCAGTTGCCTTTCCTTTTAAATGCTTGTATGTCTAGCGAAGATTTTTTCAGCCCAACCTGTGGCTTTTCACTTGCTGCTTGAGACTCTTTCTGCTATCCTTGTGATGTCTCCGTATAAAGGACTGCAACGGACTGGTGCTCCGGGTTCATGCCTTTCTGTAAAGCATGGAGAATTGCAGAATGGCATGGAGGCGCTTGTGACTGCTGAAGAAATGTGAGGCAGCGGGAGGTTGCTTTAGGAACACTGATTTGTCTCAGCTGATCAGGCCGTGCTCTGTTTCCCCCTCCCTCCTTGCTGTACTTCAGCTGCAGGCTAAAAAGCTGAATGACCTTTTTCTTTGGCAAAACTCTGGAGAATCCATTTTGTCCCGCTTCATGGCATGTGGTTTGATTGCTTCGTGTGGGTTCCTCCTTTTGTTTTCTTCCCAGTGCCTCCTCATGTTGTGTCAGCCTTTCAGCCCAGCCCTTGAGCTGCTGAGTCTTCTGTTTCTGAAGGTTGATGTCTTGCTTCATGCTTGCTCTTTGATCTCTTCCCTAACCAACACTTTAACAAGAAAATGTTGGAATGCAATTTCTCCGTGAGTTACTGGCTGCGTAGAAAATACCCTTGCCCAGTCAGTCCAGCATGGGGAAACTGTGAAGAAACTGTTTAATAGGGTTGCTATGTTATAATGTGTGTTTGGTGTCTTGTGAGCCAGATCTGTTCCTGCTCTTACATCAGGCTGTCAGGCTCTTTCCATTTCATTAGCTCTGCCTCATGATGGGGGCTATTCCTTCTATACAATTCTTTTCCCTGATCTCCCCTTCAGGAGTAGTTTTTATTTCCTTTTTTGTTTGTTTATTTGTTTTTGCACATTATTGCTGTGATGACAGAATACTTTCATTCTTTTGCAGCTTTGTAAGAAAACGTGACATCTAATTTCTACCTTGCAGAGAAGGAGAAAGTAGAGATTTAAATCAGTAAAGCCAGTAGGCTTGATTTTTAACACTGAGACTTGTAAGGAGATCGATAAAGTAGCAAAATCAGTCGTTGTTTGTCGGACAGCTGTTTTAGGACAACGGAGAGGGTAATGGAACAGTAGAGAAGAGGGTGGGGTATGTTTTTCTGGAAGTTGGAGCCTCTCTCAGCTGTTGCAGTGTTCACAGTATTGCTTCCAGCTGATGAGGCATGGACAGATTTTTCTTACAGTAGCTAGCACAGTGAATTCCCTAATTTCGTGGCTGTTACCATCAGAGCAGTGTGCTAAACTGCTTTCATTTGGGGCAGAACGTAGCTGAAGGGCTTGATAACCTCCCTTCTGTCAAAAGTAAGTTTTCTGTGTTCTTATTTGTAACACAAGTGGGAGATGAGGGATAAGTTCTCTGTAACATGTCAAACACTCCCCTGTATACCTCCACCATTTTGAGCTGCTTGAAGTTACCTGCAGTTCTTGTCTTCCCTCTTGATTTTTTAACCTGCAAACAAAGCAGAAACACGATGTAAATGTTGAGCTAGCAGTTAGGCATCATGTGGAAGATCTAATATTTCTAAGGGGAAACTGTAGCACTTTGCAAAAGGAAAATGGCTTGGGAAGCAGCACGTTCTCATGGCACTGCAAATAAACTGGTGTTTTAACTCTAGAGGCTGGCCTGGACGGAGTGATTTGTTTCATGGGTGGAGCCCTCGTGAATATAACACATCATGAAATGTGGGTTACTTTTTTTTTTTTTTTTAACTGGAACTAAAGCCACGTTTGTGAATTTAGGCCATTCTATTTATGGCTAAAGGTTTAAGTGAGATGAAAGCTGACATTTTGGCTGAGTTTAGCCTTTGAGGTTTCTTGGTCTGTTTGATGTAAAAATTCAGTGAAACTCAGCATGGATCTTAAGATATAAATGGAAAGCAGGAATCATGCCTGGTTTTGGAAACAAAATTTCTCTGTTACTTTTCCTGAACTCAGAACTTTTTTTT
>VXAV01004890.1:16169-89936 GCA_013399715.1 Alectura lathami | reverse complement strand
GCTTAAAATTTTTTTTTTTTTTTTTTTTTTTTTTTAAAGCAGCTTATTGTCTCAAGGACTTACCAACTTTGGTGCTTTTTCCTCCTGGCGGGTACTTTCTCTTCAGCGTCCAACATCCGGGGTAATGTTTGTTCCCGAGATGCAAAGAGGCATCTCAAGGTGGCCCTCAGCACTTCTGCATTTGAATGAACTTTGTTTGGTGTTTTCAGTGTAGAGAACAAGGCTAGCTGACACGTGAGTCTGTTGTCTCTGAAATGCAGCATGATTTACACTCTGACTCTCACTGTGTTTACCTCACCTTGAAGCCTTAATTCCCCTACGCACAACCGGTGGGTGGTCTGCTCCAATGCCAAAGGCCTGACCTTCCCTTTACCTCAGCAATAGTCCCGTAGCGTTTGTTGGGGATTGAAGGCAAAACACGGGGCTCTGATGGCTCCAGTGGGTCCCTGCCAAAGCTGTAAGAAGGTCACCATCTACTGGACCGTAATAGTGCTGGGCTTCTCATGGATTAGCGTTTGGCTACATGCCAGAGGCGTTACACGTGCAGAATTGGCTGCTGCACGGTTTTCTTCTGCCTGCTGCAAGCCTGTTACAGGAAGAGTCTGAAATGTACCGGAGGAGTCCTTGCCTCTAATTGCTGTACTGCCTGCTCTGAACAAGCATTGTGTGCTGATGGAGCATTAAAACTTACTTGTTGGTCAAGGAAGATGCTGCAAGCTGCCCTCCTACCCCCTAAAGAGTAGAAACACCAAGCCCCAAAACTCCGGCTTTTCTAGCAAGTGTTTTCTTAAAAGGTTTCTTAGATGAAAGGGCAGATTGCCACAGAGTATAAGCCATTGCGTAGCCTTGTTCTAAAAGCTTCTTTACATCCTTCCTGAGATGTACGAGTCCCTATAATTTGCGGATATTGTCTCTTCAGTCAGTAGTTCGCAAAATCCTTTTGTTGTTTCTATTGCCCTAGGCTTTACAGCTGGCTTTTTCTTAGCTGTCCTTTTTTAGGGGTTGTTACAGGTATCCAGCATGAATATAGCTTAGAACAACTTCAGCAAAAAAAAAAAATTCTTCAGGTGTGTAATCAGTATTGACTTGTACCTTCTTTTCAAAGCTGACCTAACCCTGGGTATTAGGTTTACCAGTGAGTCTCATTTTCAGTGCATTCAGCTGCTGAAAAGTTTTAAATCCAATGTAAAGATGTGTTCTAACCTTACTTAGATACGGGCAGATCTTAAAGCAGTCTCCTGCTGTTGAGGAGTGTTATTTCAAATTTCTGCCAGCTACACTGAAACTTCTTAAAGAAGAACCTGGGCTGTCTGTCTCTTCTATTGGCTAACTCTACCCTAAATACACATTGGGACCAGCTGGTAGAACATGCTGCAGAACTTTATACTTATCCTAGTAGGTTTTTCCTGTGCTTTGACAAGAGTTGATGCTCCTTCTTTCTTTCATATGTTTTTATTAAACGTTCTTACAAAAAAAAAAAAAAATTGTACTTGGTCACATTTTATATTAACAATGTTTTAATAAAGTCACTTTAAATAGAACATTCAAGGCTTTTGTACTGCTTTGTGTTTTGTCCCTCACACCCTGCTTTCCTCAGTGCCACTGGAGTTGTTTGGTGCATCTTGAGTTTGCCTGAGAGGCAGTCAGAAACAGTCTGGTTTAGAATTTAGAAACGGAGTTCTTCAGATCAGGAAAAAGAATGAGTTCTTCACACTGCAGCTGGTTGTCAGACTTTTCATCACAGAATCATAGAATTGTCCGAGTTGGAAGGGATCTTTGAAGGCCACCCAGCCCAACTGCCCTGCAGTGAGCAGGGACACCTACAGCTGGGTCAGGTTGCTCAGAGCCCTGTCCAGACTGACCTTGAAGGTCTCCAGGGACGGGGTTTTTTAGTGAAACTGTTTGGGGAAACTTCTTTGCTTTATCATTTTATCTGACATCTGGGGGCAGGAGGGAATTTGGGACTTGTGTGAAGACTATGATCTGTCTTTACTTCACGGTAATGGACTTAAAATGTAACACAGACACACACAATATCTTTGGTATCTGGAACAATATTGCAGGAGGAACTTGAAAACAATGCTTAGTGAGAAAGGCCAGAGGTAGCAATGGTGAAGTTTCACACAGTTGTGCTGTCAATGGATGGTTACCTATGGGTTTTAAAAACCTGTCACAAAGTGTTGCTGGCAGAAGCCACTGGGTAGTCTCACTTTCTGCTTTCTGTCTGACACTTTGAGAGCTCACTGCATAAGATAATCAAACTTGCAGCTACGAGGATGGTTCTTTTTCTGCATGCCCACATTTGCTTTTTTTCAGAAATGTATTTTGAAAAGCAACTCAATTTGTTTTATACTTGAACTGAATTTCTACCAACATCTAAAAGGGCATTTGAAGAAGAATGTGGTTTGAAGAGACTCGACAGCCAACTAAGGGGTGGTGTTCTGACTATATTTAGGATCTGGCTTACACATAGTTTGCTTCAGTCTTGTTTAAGCTCCATCTTCACTTTTAAAGTCTCCTCTAATAAGGGCAAACCCACAGCCTCCGGGAGCTGTCTGGGCAGTTGGAGTCAGGGGTCTCACAGCTGAACAGAGACAGTGTAGAAAAGTGGCTGTCTGCCCAAGGACAGCAGAGCGGTGGATGATGTCAGTCGCTGGTGGCTTCTGCCATAGTTGCTGGGGGTCGGTAAGGGCACAGGTGGCACGCTTACTTCAGGCAACACGGAGCTGGCTTTGAGGTCACCGCTGTAGTACTGTAGCAGCGCCCAGCAGGCAGAGTCCTGATCGCTGCTCAGCAACGGCATCCCCAGAGAGCTTGCGCATCATGTGTGAGAGGTACAAGCCCGTCTTTGTAAGCGTTATTCACAGACAGGCCCCTGGACTTTGCTGCCCAAGATTGCCCGTGACCTACTTGAAACAGTTTGTTCTTGCTCCTGTGAGGTACAAGCCTGGCAGAACTGAGGGGGAATTATGACTGCATATCTGAGATAAACCCGTAATTTGGCTGCCCTGGGTTTGTGAGTTAGTGCGAGTGAAAGCCTTCACAGAGTAGGTAATCCTGACGTGCCTGATTCTTGGCAACAGGACACTTCTCACATTTCTATTGAAAATCTGTTATTGTCCCTTTTTCAGAAGTGTGATTAGCACTTCAGCATGTACTATGACCAAGTAGTTCCCAGCGAGGATCTGCGTCTTCATCTGGCCTCCCACCATCTGGAGGCCTTGGCAGCACCCTCTTGTGTCAGTGAGCGTGAGGTGAGAGATGGTCACAAGATACGTCTGCAGCCTTGGTCCAGCAGTTCTCCGTCTCCAAAAGATGCTGATCTGAGATCAGATTTATTCTGTCCCAGTGGAGCAGGGAAGGAAATCTCATGGTTAGCTCATCCCTCCCCTTCAGCCCTTTGTCCCCTAGGATCCTCTTCCCAGGAGCTTTGCTCCTTCCCATCCTCCTCCCTGCTGCTTAAGGCAAAGATACCAGGAGAGAGGCTGCAGTTCATCCTGCTCCTTAGCAGCAGCCCGGTTTTCTTGCCAGGACGAGTGCATGTGTCCAGCGCAGTACAGGTGCCCTGTCTTAGGGCTGGCCTGGCCAGCTGCCCATTATCCCTCCCCACGTCAGAAAGCCTGGCAGCTGTGTCTCTGCTCACCTTCACAGAATCATAGAATGTCTTGGGTTGGAAGGGACCTCAAAGATCATCTAGCTCCAACCCCCCTGCCATGGACAGGGTAAGTTTTGCTCAGGAGCATTCAGTGCTCTGAGAGACATTTCAGATCACTGTCCCTTGGTATGACGGTGTACGGAGCACATCCCCATCAGCCTGGCACATTGCTTTTAAAGCATATCATTTTTCCTTAAGCATCGCTCTAGGTTTTATTCTGAATGTCTTCTGGGGCAAATATTCCATTAGGCAACCTCTAAATCGCAGCTTTTATCGGCTCTGCTGCCTAATGGCTGTGAAACTTGGACCTCATTTTGAAGCAGAGATAGAGGGATAAATGCCCTTGGCAGGTCAGTGTTTTGCTGGGATGCCAATGAGTCAAAAAGCATGTAGCTGCTCTGAAAATAGCATCCTGCAATTTTCTTTTAATGCCTGTCTCCAAAAAGAATGAGGGAATGAAAAAATTAGAGAGAAGGGGGGGAAGTCTTCCGTGTTTTTTGGATGGTTCAACAATTTCAGGGCCTGCCCTCAGCCTTAGCTTCCTTTCTTACCAAAAGTGGCAAGAGTGCCGGTGACCCTGAAATTAGGCTGGCCGTTTGTCTCCTGGGTTCATGCTCTGAAGTCAAACAGCCAGAGCAAAGGCAGCCGTTGAAAGTTTCCTGTTTACAGTGAGGTACAATGTGTTGTATAGGGCCTGCTTTTGTTGCTGTGAAGTGCCAGCTGCTATGAAGAGGTGCAGTGGCACGCAGCACCGTCATGGAGGCGAGAGAAGGAAGGAAGGTGAGAGAAGAAGGAGCAAATTTCAAATGGGAGCAGAAAATTCACCACACTGGGTTCTCTCCACCGTGACATTTCCCAGCCACATGAGCTGAAGCATTGGCTCCAGATAGCTTGGTGGCAAAAATTTATTTTGACTTGCATGAAGCCCGGGCTTTATTACAGCTGTTTGTTATTAAAGGGCTGACTGAACATCCTGCTCTCCTTGCCATATTTTTCAGAACTGATACCTGCCAAGAAGGAAACTTGTGCTGTGTGCCTATAAACCTATGTTTAAGAAACACTGCTCTGGCCTGTGCATTGTACCAAGCCCTTTGGCTTCCACTCTCACTTGGCGGCAGCTGAGTTCCTCCAGAGCAGCGAATGATGGCAAGTACTTGTGGCCACTAATTACAGCTTGTTTTCACTTCTCCATCCTGGAGAAACCAAGCTGCTGCTGGTGGTGCAGGGCCCCTGGGAGCCCGAGCAGCCCCACCAGTTGGGGGAGCAGGGCTGGACCCACCTGGCTGAGCCCCTGCTGGGCCTCAGCCCTTCAGCAAAGCCCTCCACCTGCAGCTACTGAACTGGCTACGGGAAGAAGAGAGTTCCTTGGCCTGCTGCCCCGTCAACGTTGCCTCTTGCATACCCCCTGTTTGGTCCACTCTTGGCTCTCTTCTCACCGAGAGAATCATCATGCCGCCACTGAACTTAACCAAGCTCAGGACAGGGAGCCTGTGCCCCAAGAGTCACTGTACCAGGTCCCTCGAGCCTACAGCTGTGCAGGTGACTGAGACCTCTTGCAAGCCAGACAGCCCCTGTCTAGGTCACAGCTAGCAGGCAGCAGTGTCCCGTTTGGGTTACCTGGTCTCATCAGGGCTCTGGGTTTTTTTTGGCAGTGGTGGATGGATCTGGCAAGGAGCCTCAAAGACTTAGCCAGCAGTCAGTGGCTGCACTTGCAGAGAACTTCAGCTGGCAAAAGAAAATGGCAATCGTGATTCCTTTCAACTGTACAGATTCAGCTAAATCCATACATAACGGCAACAGCAGCGAGCCCTTCCTAGTTCCTTCCCAGCCAGCCCCAAGTGCATTACTTTTTGCTAGAAATTCCATTAGCATTTACTGTTAAGTTCACTGCAAGGCACTTCTGGTTTTGATTATATAGCCCTTATAATGCTTCCTCTGGCACTGTCTCAGTATGGAAAAAATGAGCATAGGATGTAGGCAGATTAAAAAAACCCTATTAATTCCAGCACTAACAATGCCAGATCATTATAGATATAAACAGATTGGTCTCCATAACCCAGCCCAAAGAGCTGGCTTTCAGAGTCTATATAGGAATGTACTAAATATGACAAAAATGCCTGTATCAGGGAAGTTAATTTTAGACACCATTTTTAGCCAGGCAGTGGAAATACTTAAGGAAGAAATTACTGAACATCCAGTTAAAAAAATGTTGCAGGATGCATTGCTCCCAGTATTTTGCCATGCCCGTCACGCAGAAGCTTCTGCCCATCCATCCTGTTGTCATTGGAGCTTGTCCCTGCCCCTGTGAGGTCACCAGTCCCCAGTCCTCCCGCCCACAGCTGTGCCAACCCTCCTTCCATCCAGGCCTGGGTAAAACTGTGCTCAGTCTCCACAGAGCTCTTCACCACATCGGGGAAAGGCTCAGCTCTGCTCCTAAAGCAATCGATCTGCATAAAAGCTTCATTTCAGGAGCTCAGACAGAGCTGCCATTGTCTAAGGCGCTGGCCAGGGTCAGCGCCCAGGGGCAGCGTGCAGGCCCACCGCCTTCCGAGGGCGCAGGGATCAGGTAGAGGGGGGCTGCAGGCTGTGGAGTTTGTAGTGGGGTTATTTTCCCCTCACAAACCCAAACTGCATGTGCTTCCCACCCCAATCCCTTCCTGCCCATGAGGAAGCAGCCTCCCTGCTGGGACCAGAGAGGCTGGGCCTCTTCCCTGCTGCGAGGGAAGCCCTTTCTCACCCGAGAGAGATCCGAGAGAGACCCGCGTGGTCGGTTTGGCTCCAGAGCTGCAGGTGAGGCATGCATATGTATTTGCCATGCACAGTGATGTAAACAGAGTCATTGTAGTCTGATTAGAGAGGAAAAGTGTGCTGCACATAAGCAGCTTGTAACTGGAGAGGTGCAGGAAGATATTTCTGAGTTGTGCAGAGCTCTGCTGTTCAAGAATTCTTAGGTTTCAAGTTATTTCTGACACATATAAAATGCTTTTGACTTCAACAGCCTCAGCACTCTCAGCCAGCTACCTGCAAAATGTTCTCATGGCAGAACTGCTTGCCCAGAGCTGGTCTCCTCTTTCTGTAACGAGTGGTTTTGTTCCTCGCGCGGTCCTTGCAAGAGGCAGCGGGACTCAGCACTGATGGCGGCTGTAGGGACGAGGCAGTTGCAGTGCTCAAGGACACCGAGTGTTGGCTGGATGCAAACACACATACATATATATTTTCAAATTCAAGAAGTTGGGACTTAAAAATGCTAGCTCTTGCTGTCAGGAATTGAAATACTGAAGATCTGCCATTTCCCCTTCTAGCCAAGCTCTGAGGGCCAGCTCTGTTTGCCGCATGGTTTTTGGAGAAGATTGCGGCACAGTCCACTCTTTGCTGGCCTGGTGGCCATGGGGCGTTGCTGTGGGATGCCTTGGCTCATGCCTTCGCCTGACAGAAAGCTAAGCACAGCCTTGGGTACCACACACCACCTGAAATCGCCCTCGTGAGATTTCCTGCGGGGAGGCAGGTCCTGTGTCTGTCAACAGTGTTGGTATTTCTTGGTACCTTTTGACGACTGGCAAGATAAAGGCCATGGGGTCCTGTGCACCATGGGCTGATGCCACAGCTCAGTGCTTTTCAGATAAAATAGTGATTTCCTTGCAAAACTACTTGTGGCCCCTTTCTGGCTCAGTAAGACTATTGGCCACAATATTTCCCTTTACAAATTGCTCATGGTACACAGGTATTCCTTGTTAACAGCTGAAGAGGATGTCTCTTCCTCTGCTGACTTTTTGAACTGCATGAACTGGAGCCCAGTGAGTGAAGCTGCAAATTTTGCAATGACAGGGCATCATTTGATTCCAGTACTGAAGATATTCTGAAGAGGTTTTCTATGCTAAGCTCCTTCAGATATTCAACAGATACCAGAAAGTACACTGAGACTCCTCTTTGGAGACTTCTAATGAAAGCCATCAGCTCTGATCTTGATATCAAATGACAACACTCACCTCAGGCTGAAAGCCTGCCTGCAGCTCAAAGCATCATCTTGACCTCCTTAAAAGGAGTAAACGATCAGCTGAAGTCACTTGGAAGTGATCTCATGGTGGGAAGTGCAAGAAACAGACATTTGTAAGCCACTTGAGACGATGGGAAAGGCACCTTTGTGAACACGGGCTGAAAGCATGGTCTGAGGGATAAATATCCCTGTGCTTTGACAGGCTTTAGGCTGGGTCCTGCAGAGCTGGCACCCCTAATTTTAGCCCCAGGAGCACTGAAAGCCCTCTCGAGTTGCAGCATACTTTGATAAAACATCTAAATCAAGGCGGCTTAACCTAAAGCTGCCATTGAAATGGGAAAGGCCAAGAGTTGAATTTTAAACCTAATTTTGACTGACCATGAATTCAGCTGAGAAACTGCATCTTCCCCTTGGGACAGAGGTGGGTCTGTGACTGCAGGCAGTTGTATCTGCAGAACAAGCTTGGTCTTTTTTTTTGTACCCAATTCATTTTGAAACTGGATGACCCATGTGTGGTAAGTAGAAGTTGGCTGTCAGTGTAGGGGCCCAAACACCTCCCTGTTTGGGGTTATTATTGAAGAATTTTACACAAGCGGTCAGATGTATATAAAATACATGTATGTTTGTGTATATATAAATAAGTATTTATGTTACAGATTTTATTTAATGTGTATACACGCAAGTTGATGTATATATTGATACACATTTAAGTGCTGGTATTCCACTTCTCCCTTCCCTTGTGCATCTGAGAGACGCGCAAGAGCAGAGAGACTGCAAAGAGGAATGCAGTTCTGCTTAGATAAGAACCGCAGCATTATAAAACTAGCGTCAGATCTCCAAACATCTTTAAATCACTAATTCCCACTCTTGTGGCAGTTTGGTGCTAATGTTTTTCACAAGCTGGTTGTTAGTGATCAGGGGAGCTGCTAAATTAAAAGCTCTGGAGACTTAATTGTCGGAACACTTTCAATCATTTATTAGGGAAGGAAATCCCTGCCTGTAAACAAGGCCAGCACAGGGTTATTTCGTGCTGGCAACGTCAAAGCATTCATGAATCATGAGTTGAGGCTGCTGAAGTTTTCAATATGGTCTGAACCTCAAAAATCAGTAAAATGGGGTTGATCTTTGGCTGTGTTCTAGTTCCTGAACCTTTATCCTGCTCAAATGCCATTTTCTAGATTTTCTTTGTCATAAAAGCTGTAACTTACAGTAGAAATCCTGGCAATTCTCAGATTCTCATACGATCTCTGGAGCTGAGGTTTTATGGAGAACACAACACCTTGTGACACTGGCAGCACAGTTGTAAAAGCTGCCAACAAGGAGGACAACTTTCTAATGAATATTGAAATTATGAGCGCTGGAGTAATTCTCACTCTGAAGGAGGCACCGGTCACCTTTTCAGCGAGCCTAGGCCATGGTATGTGTCTTTCTTGTCTGGTGCCTTCTAGGATGTCCTGTGCCAAGGAACTGGGTGATAATGGCACCTAGCTGGAGAAATTTTCTCTGGTCTATGGAGGGAAATAAAGACCATGCCAAGGACCATGACACAAGAAGCTGCATCCCAGCAGCAAAGGTGCTCTTCCAACAGGCTGTCACCTGAGGGACACCTTGTTTCTTAAGTAGAAAAACCCTGCAGGACAATGAGCCTCAAGTTCATCAGCCTGGGGGGCTGTCAGCGTGCCAGGTGATAGTTCTGTGCATGCTACACTCAGACAAGTGGTGGTAGGACACGCTTCTGCAGGGAGGTCAATGCCAGCAGGACGAACTGCGGGGACAGGAAGGAGGAGAGGGGTGAAGAGTGCTCATGCATTTCCATCATCTGAAGTTCTGCCACGCTGGCCTGCACATTGGTTAGTCATCCACAGGAATTTGTTTTCTAAAGGCTAAAAGAAATAGACTTTCATAATTGTGTCAAAGTGTTGAAGACTGCTCATGCTGCCCCTGCTTTTTCCTCCTTGCCAAACTGAACCCGTTGCCCACATTCTTTACCTCACTCTGAATGCACATCTTTCCCCTGGGCTTATGCAGAGGGCATCGTGAGTCTTTTTCAGCCAGCCGTGGACCTGTTTCCAATGAAAATTTCTTATTTTTGCTCCTGCTGGCTCAGAAAAGTGCTTTGACAAGCGTGAGGCTTCCTGCCCCTGGAAGGAACAACCACATCTCACTCAAACGGTGCAGCGGGTTCTCCTGCAGATATGTCGCTCAAAGGATCAGAAACTGAGACAGCCACAGTGGTACTGAAGATGTCCCAGAGCTCCTAGCCCTGCAAGGGCTTTTGGCACCAGCACAAGACTTGGGTTGCTGCCATTGCAGTGCCCTCATGAAGACACTTATCAGCCTCTGCTTCCTGTGCTCGAACGTCTGCCCACCCCAGTTTAAAAAAAGACAGTATACATGACATCCTTGTTAGGGATAACGTCAGGCACAAAGCTTAGCCTGGTGGGGCACAAAGCTGAGCTGAGGGCATGGCTGCTCGCTACCCACCCACAGCCCTCCTCCAGTGCCACAGAAAGCCTTGACTGAAATGGTAGGAGGATTTATTCATGCCTTCACACTGGAGAAGAAATGTGTGGGGATGGCAGTCTCTGTACAATGGCACTTCCAGTTCTCTGGGACCCAGAGCACTTCTGTCTCCATTCTCCTTAAACTGTGTCCTGCTAACATTTTCAGTCTGTTATTTATCAGGTAAATATGCAAACCAGCCACTCCTCACATCAACATATGGTGACAGTGTCTGAGAGCTGCCCTGTTAATTGCTGACCCCATTTCTATTTTGGTCAATCAGCATGTGCTCTAGGAAATGGATGGGATCAGTCATGATAAATCCAACCTCTGTGGCCCCAGATAATCTGTTTTATAGCTGGAGCAGGTGCTGAGCTGCCCGCCCTGGCAGCTGGCTGCAGGATGGCCAAGCAGCTGCAGGGCAGTGTGGCTGCAGCACAGAAGTTTGTTGGTAGCCCTGTGTACAGTAAGTGGGCTTAGTACCCAGTGCTGTGTCCTAAAGTGCCCCGCTGAGGTATGGCACGTCCCACTCTTGTGGGATGCATCTTTCTAAAGGTCTTGCTGATTAGTTGCTGGGTGGCTGACAGCCTTTCATTTAGGTATTACGATGGTGCAGAAAGGCCATGTGTCTACTAACTGGAGGAGACTGGAGAAAGGTAAATGTGTTTCAAATTGCTCAGTGATTTTGAGCCCAAATCTTCTGTTTTCGCTGTGGGAATTGGCATAGGAGACGTTGTGTTCTAGTGGTAGGGGTCTTTGCAGCTCCCTGTGCTGCAGATGCTCTGCTGTGCACTGAAACAAGGGGGACTGCAAGGGGTCAGTGATGGCGGAGAGTGTACACTGGGATTTAAAAGTGGCGATTTGACCAAACTACTGGTCAGACGAGGTGAACACTTGCAATAAAATGCATAACCATCAAGTGGAGCAGAAAGTGCTATTCCCTTTCCAGGCTGGATGCCTGATGGTGGCCTGCAGATCTGGGCACAGCCACAGCTGGTAGGCGAGGGAGCCAGGTCTGCATCCTACAGCAGCAAGGGGAGCTCGGCTGGGACCCTCGGCGAGCCAGGAGGGCAGGGGAGGCCCAGAGCCCTCCAGAACAGTGCAGCAGTTTTCCCTCTGGGCAGCTTGTCACCACTGTATTTGTGTCCTCAGATGCTTAGCAACTGGATAAAATTGTCACAAGAGGCTGTCGGTGGCGGGCAGGGTCAGGGCTGTGTCCCCTGGGGCCGTCTGGTGGCTGTGCCCAGGCTCTGGCCCTTGCCAGGCAGCATTCCAGGAGGGCCCCAGGCCTCCTCCCTTCCCGGGTGGCCGGGCCCTGCTCAGCGGCACTGGCCTCCCTTCGAGGGCCACGCAAAGTGCAATGGATGAAAACAGAGCTGCTGGGAGGGCAGTTTATGACACACTTGCCCTTCTAAGTGGCTGACGTGCAGCAGATAGTTGTTTGCAACTTTGGGCAGCTTGTGTTTACCTCAATCAGCAACTATTTGCAATTCGTTTTAAAAACATGGAAGCTGCAGCCCTACTGGGAACATTCTAAACCACCCTCAGCGCTCTGATGTGCTTCCAAAACCTGCGCTGCCACGAGTCGAAAAGCACAAAGACTCGCATGTTTCTGGGGAAAGGCAGGGAGATGATGCAGTTGAAATGAAAGTGATTTAGACAACTTTGCTATCTCTTTACAAATATTTAATGTTGATGACTAGAAGCAACCACAACTGTTACAAATGGAGAGAACGGCCTCATCGCTCCCAGCATCTCTCCTGCCTGAGGCCACAGCACTACAGCAAAGAGCCTGTGCCAGCAGCAGGACCGCTCTTCACTTTTTCTTCCGACCCTGCATTGCCTCAGGCACCGCCTGTGCTGACACATCAAGAGTTTGGGGACTAGCACCAAGCCTCATGCAGACTGAAATAGGCTTGTGAGAGAAATGTGATTTTTTGGAGGCAGGTGTCACGGCCCGAGACTCGGCGTTGCTGAGCCAACCCATGAAAGCTTCTCAAAGGACCGTGGGGTTACTTCTGTGCACACTGGTGCTCAAAATGTTGACAGCTTCCATCTGTGTTTTCACAGAGAAAGGCCAGAAAACAATTTCACAATTTTTCAGTTTCTTTACATCTGTATGGCAGTTCCTCATGGTCTTTTTCACTACATCCTTGCAGCCAGGGCAGGAAATCTCTGAGACTGGAAAATCCATTGCAAAATCCACCATCAGAAACTGGTGGTGGAGGTGGGTGGCCTCAGGACAACCTCCAAATAAATCCCCTTTCGAAGGGCTTGGGTTGATGTTGTTCCTTCATGTGGGGAAACATGCTGTAGCTCTGGGACCTGGGGCTGCCCTGAGGGCAGGGTAAGCAGCCAGGCCTGGCCAACCTCTGGCCTGAGGTTTCAGCAGCAGGTTTTAGGGAGGTATTTTTGGTTCTGAGAGGGAGCAGGAGAGCACGCTCGAATTGCAACCCTGCAGCCAAGCGATCTTTCCTCCCAGTAATACAAGTATGAAAAAGGCATCCCATGTTTCCCACTGAAGCAGCCATTAGCAGAGGCAGGGCTCCCATCATGAGCCAGTGCTTGCTGACAAGACCTGTGTGCACCACGCGAGGGAACATACAGCTCGCACGGCTTTCAGACCGCCCTCAGTGATCTGCCACAGCTCTTGTAATGACACAGAGCCAAACACATCTCATGTCAGGAAGGCAGCAAGATCTAGCTTTAAACTCCTTGGGTGAAGCAAAAGAAATCCAGCAAGCCCAGGGCGCTGCTCCTGGGCACTGGGCTGCCCTCCTGCTGGAACACCAAGCGGGCACAGCGCCGAGAGGGGCTGTCACCCTGGTGGGGCTGTGAAGTCAAACGTCTCCCACTCACCCACTCATCCACTCACACAAGCAGTGTTATAGCAGCAAAAACCCCGGGCCTACAGGGGATTGTGTCATCCTCCACCTTCAGATGCACTTACTCCCAGGTTTGCTTTTCCCTGTTGAAGCTGGGCCTTACTCTAGTTTGCAAAGGATTCAGGAACTAGCTCTCAGATTCCTTGTGATACAGTCAGCAGGTGACTGCTCTGACTGGGCAGAAAACACGTTGGGGTGTTCTTTTCTTAAGTGCATGAACTTTCACTTAAATGCAGAGATTTTTACTTGTGCTCCATTACTCCCACTCCAATATTTATCACTTTCTTATACCAATTTTGATTTCTCCAAGGCATCTCCAGCTCTGTGCAGAGAAACAGAAAGCTACAGTGGAGGTACCAGGCATGGAGAAGTGTCTTTTCTTCTGCATAGCTTGTGAATATTGCTACAGAAAGAAAATATATTACAACAAGTTTGTATCAACATCCAAGCACACACAGTGAACCAGGTAAGAATCTGTGAAATTAGTTTCCAGTAAGTGGCTGGGCATTTATAGGATGGTCTAGATTTTAATGCAAACCTTCACAAATTTAGACAGCTGCCTCCAGTGCTGTTGAAAGGGCATACAACCAGCACAGCTGAAAATCAGTACATCCCTTGGGGCTGAGCACCTCAGTTCGTCAAATACTGCAGCCATTAGCTTACTCCCAGCTCCCAGTTAGCTCCAGAGCATTTTCTACAGAGTTACAAGATTGTGATCATTAGGGAAAAGAAATGGGTGTTCTAACCAGTGATCCTTGTGATTTTTTTTTTTTTTTTTGAACTTCATCTTTACTGCAGCTTGGTTTTCATTCCAAAACTGCTCCGTAGGTCTAAATCAAGAGAAATAGAACCCTGGCTGTCTCAGTCATCCTGGACAGTAGGGAATGCAAAGCTCTCCTAGGGCCATCTGTTTTGCTGCAAGAGAGGCTTTCAAAAACAAATCCAGACAGTTGATTCATTACAAAATAGACACAAGTTCTGAAGGCAGTCACAGAAATAAATCGAGTGAAGAACTCTTAAGTCCCTGGCTGCTATTACTGTTATTTTTTAAGTCTGCACTGTCAACATCACACAAATAATACAATGCAAGAGACAAATGCAGAATAGCAATAGCTGCAGAGATCAGGGCCTTACCAATGGTTGCATTTAGTTCATCATCTTATAGCTGCTCTTCTGGAGGCACGGTTGGTGTGGGGTACAAGCGCTGACTGTGTGTGGGGGGGGAAGATGGCCCCTCAGAAGAGCTCAGGGTCTCCAAAACTGTGCGTGCCTCTGAAGACGCAGCCAAGCTGTGTGCATCTTGGCTTGCGGGACACGCTTTGGCCAGGTTGGTGGCAGAGGAAGGACTGAGGGGAGGTGAGATGCAGCAAACTATTCTCTAAATTAAATCTATGATGAACATCAGATCTTTGCTTAAATAAACATCCTTCTAAGGAAGCCTGGACCGGGACCTCTGTCATAACTATTCAGGGATGGATTTTCATCCATACATTCCCCAGTCTTCCTTTGTTCACAGCACAGCAGACTGAAATTCATGTGGCTGCAACGAAAGACTTGTGTAGCCACATAGCATGCCTAGAAATAAATTCCAAACTGAACAAAGTTTTAGGCAACCTTATATATTTAAAAGCACTTTACAGTAATCTGTAGCCAAGAAGAAATGAAGATTTTTAATCATTGTAGTCTGTGCTGGGCTGAAACTAAATACAATCCTGTTTCATAAAAGACTGTGTTCACTCAGGGGTATCAGTTTCAGTCTGCCTGAAAGGCATGTGTGCCCCATGCAGATACCTCTCCCAGTAACAAATCCATGATCAGATTTTATCAGAATTAAAAACAGAATGTGAGCTGACTGTTGAACTCCTGAACACAGCAGGGCTCGAGACCAGACAGGGTGGGCAGTACGTGTCTTCCTTCACACAGAACTGCTGATAAAGTCTGCCTGAGAGGGGGACCACAGCTGTTGGGGCAGAAGTCACAGCTGCAATATCACAGGGGACTCCTGGCATCCAAGTTGGACTTCTTCAGATGTTCATTGCCAGGTTGATGAACTGGTATTGAAAGAAAGATCAAATTTACAGTAAACAATTTCAGGCCCTTCATCTGCCCCCCTCCCCAAATGAAAGGGAGGAGTTCAAAAGCACTGCCTTGCTTTGATTGGACCTCACACAGGAAAAGAGATCTTCGATCACTGGGATTTAACGTTCTGTCACTACAGGGAGACCTTGTCTAGCATGCAAGCAGGACTTTTCAGCATTTACTTCTGTGCTTGGAGGGAAGAGAGCAGAGCTCTCCAAGCACTGGATGCCAATAATGGCAGTGTTTTCGTTTCCTTACCCACAGACCACGTGAGCTTCCACATTTGCCGTGCCAGGGAATTTATTGTGCCTTGCCCCAGGAAACTTTGGGTAAGCGTAAAATGAGAGACAGACCATGTGTGCAACAGGGAGGCAGACAGCACAAGAAGGTAACAAGCCTGCGCTGAAAAGCAGAGGATGGACACACACAGGAGAAGCTGATGAGAACTGGGCGATTCACAGGGAGGGAAAGACCTCCCCACTGCAGTCTGCAGCCTCCCCTTTACCCCACTGCAAGCTGGCACCCAAGGAAGAGAAAGCAGAGAAGCCAGAAAGGGGGATGGGAAGCTGTCAGTGTGCAACAGGGCAAGGAGGGAAATAGCACTGAGGAGATGTAATCAGTGTGTGTGCTGTAAAATCACAGCCCTGCTGAAATCCATGGCGATGCCCTGTGCTGTCACGGGCATGGATTTCACCAGAAGCATCACGCAGCAATGCTGCAGCTCTTATGTGAGGACAAAGCTCCAGAGAAGCCCTGTCATTTTGTTAGTGTTTATGAAGCCGTGCTCATACCTCGCCAATATTCAGGTTAATGAAATCCTTGTTTTTCTCACTCAGTGCTTGGAACACTCCTGAAATGAAAAACAGGACACCAGAGCTATAAATACACCTCATTCATATTCATAGGTGATCACCCCATCCCACAGTGATGGCGGCTGTGCCTAGGTGGGGGGGGGCCTGGCACAAGGGCTGGACTCTTAGGGCTGCTCGGTGGTGGCAGCTGCTCTGAAAAATGAACTCCCTGCAAGAGGAAAAGCCTGGCTGACTTCAGGCCTTTGTGCAAGTCTCACTTGAGGACTCAGTTGGAAGCGAGTGTCTGAGCACTCAGATTTGGATGCTCTGACATGGCACCAAGCAGTCCTTATTTCTTTATGTATCTTATTTAACTTTCCTCTCTCAGTACTTCTGTCACCAGCGATTGAACCAGGAAGTAAAGAGAAGAAAAAAACAAAAATTATCACTCAGGAAATTTCATTGTGATTCTCATTGAGTTGAGTTGAGTTTGGAGCCACACCGATGTCCACTTCAGCATTTACCTGGCCATTTCACCTGTCTCTACTACTTCTGCTCTGGAAAGAGAGAGACCCTGTGTGCAAACGAACTGAGACCTAAGGTGCCTTGATGTATCTTCAGCCAGTTCAGCAGGAATTGGATGGAAATGGTGACAATGAGTGCCAGCACCGGGGAGAACAGGGGCTAGACCCAACAGGGCACACAACTGCTCCACTTTTTTACAAGTGAGATTTGGCTAAAAACTGGCTGGGCTCTGCTGGTCCGGTGGGTGAGCCACAAGAAAGGCTACAACACAGACCTTGCCAGCATTCTTCACATGCCTTCTGCATTGCTGTGGAGTTTATGAAGCAGGCTCTGTTCACATAGAGAATTTTTCCATCAGCAGGAGAACGTTTTTCACTTTACAGGAGAAAAGCTATTCTAAAAACAAATGCTAAACACAGCTCTTTTCTGTTAGCCATTGAATGTACACACTTTATCTCAGATATTATGCAATATGCTTGATGACAGCCAAGTGGAATTATTTTTTTTCAAAGGGGAAGAAATTCCAGAGGAAGAAGATACTCACGACTTGCATTCTCCAAGCGGATTAAGCAGTTCAGAAAATCATCAAAGTCAATCTGGAACTGTTCGTCAGAGTATCGGAGGACAATCAGCTGCAGCAGGTAGTTGTTGAGCTGGTATCCTTCCCAAAAACACACACACAGGAAAATAAGCAGCCCCGTAGGCCAGGAAGAAATCTGCAAATCTCTGCTAACTAATCTCGAAAACCAGTTAATGGGAAGTATGTGCTCTGGCGCACATCCACCAAGGAGGTGATCTGATTGCAAAGATTTTTAAGCTTGCAATGAATAACTAACTATGAAAAACAATTTTGCATTCACTGCATATGGGAGACCATTCTGTCTCTTTGAAATTTGAAGGGATTTCTGCAAAACCAGGAGCTTCAATAAAAATGCTTCGTGATGATATGAAAGCCCACTGGTTGCTCTTCGTAATAAACAGCCCACTCACTGCTACTCCAAACCTCGGGTGCAAATGGGCTGAAATTTTTTTTCTAGGTTATAACCTTGCGTTTTGTGTTCAGTTTTAACAGTTCAAAAAAATGTAGACATTTCTCTGAGAAAGTGCCCTGCAGGGCTGGGAATAGCTGGGGCAAAATTAAGAAAAAATCTCATTGCAAATATTCTCATGACTGCCTCAAAGCAGCCAGTCCCATTCTCCTTTCACCTGAGATAATTAGATGAAAGGGCCACTGCCAGCCAACATAGACACACTCCCAAAAGTAATTCCTAAAAATATCTCAATTACTCTCCAAGAGAGCCTAAGGAGCAGAAATCTGTGTTGCCACTTCTACCTGGAAGTGCCGTGGCCCAAGGTCTCTGCCTGGGTTCTCTCCATCGGAGTGGTGAGCCCCAGCAGGGGGACTGGGGCCCTTCTCCCACTGGCCCCTCACCGGCTGGTCTCAGCCCCAGCTTGACCTTGCTGCTTCAAACCCTTCTGGGCACAAGGAAAGGAAACCTAAAGTTGGCTGAGCAAGAGCTTTAACCAAAGGGAAGCCCAATCCTACCTACACCTCTGTACACCTTTGGGAAGAGGCTGTGGGGTTCTCTCCTCACTGAGGAGCTTGCAAGTTTTCACTTCGGTGCCAAAATTCCACTCAATTTCCCCTCTAGGTGCCCAAGTCCTCTTTGGGGTTTAGTGTTCCTTCCAGTCAGGGGCAGGCACCCTGTTGGTGTAATTGGTTGCAGCCCTCTTGCCTGCAGTGGATTTGCCCAGCAAGTTTCCCAGAGCAGCACTCGTCTTACCTGCAGCTTTGAGAGCACTGCGAAGCTCATAGGAGGACATGGAGCCAGATTTATCAAAATCGAATCGAAGAAAGATATTCTGTTATGAAAGGAGCAGATGGAAAGTTCAGTATCTCCACATGAAAGGGAGTGCAGATACGTCACGCAAAGACAGAGTGTTTATGTCTAACAGTGTGGCATAAGCAGTTAAGAAAGCTGACAAGAATTTAGTCTAGATCCAGTCTGGTTTTGTAACTGAGGAGCAAATCTGGGTCCCAATTCTCTGTCATATGAATAGGCTGTTGTGAAACTTAAACAAGTACTGCCAAACCCAAACATTCAGAATTGCTCTTCATAAAAATTTCTATTTATTTTGAAAAAGTAGTTTTATCTGCACAGGATGTATTTTTATTTGTCTTCCAACTTCTCTCTCTCTTTTCATGTTTTTCCTCTGAATCCTGAAGGCAGAAATAAATTGTTTACCATGAAGTTGAGATTGTTCCTTACTCGCTTGTGGGTGCAAAAGTTCTAAACATTCATGGTATAACTGAGAGGACAGGAACAACTGGTTTGAATTTTGACCTAAATATTAAGTAATTATGAAGTTGGAGTTGAATTCCATCCTTTTAATGAGATGACAAACACAAATCTCTCTTGGAATATTAGTTAAATAGAGCTGTTTTCACGGTCATCTTAAAATTCTCTATCAGATACGTGTGCAAATCTTCCCACAGAAGACAAGAATTTCTCAAACCTCCTTGTTAAAAACAATGCATCTTTTGATAAAACAGGCATGGCATCCAGAAGTGTTTGCTATTCCCGATGGGGCAGACAAAAAGCAGAGAGATGCATATTTTGGATGCTTGGGTGAAGCATGAATCCAGAAAAAAAAAACATTAATGACCATGAGGAAACAATTACGATGCCTTTATTTGAATATTCAGTCTGTGCCCTGATTCTGAAAGTCTGCTTGTTTTTACTGCCATATACAGTGGCAAGGCAATGTGTTTAAAATTAGAACCAGCTTTCCCAGACTTCAGTACTGTTGGCTACTGAGAGATCGATAATGGAAAGGCAGTGACTTAGAAATGATTGTTTCCTATTAGTCATGAATCATCATTTTCTTCTTCTGCACAACAGTAATGGAAACTCCTTAAGTTTCATTTTGATTGGCTTCCTCGTTAGCGCCCACTACATTCCTTGTCCCAAACACACTTGATTTCCTTGCAAAAATCTCTGTTATTTCCAGAAAACCATGAAGGTTCAGCATCATGGAAAGCTAAGAATGTCTTTGATGATCCAAAACAAGCCCCCGTACTTTTAAAACATTTGTTCTGAGTTAAAATTTGTGGCTTGTAAAACACTCCTGTCTCAGTTTTTGTCTGCATGTACATAATAAGCTAGGCATGAAGTTGCTAGTAAGGTGGATAAACAAACACAATGCATAATGCCACCTACTATCCATTTCTTCAGTTTTTCCCAGAAGACTTTGAACTCACTGAATTCCAGTTTCCCGTTGCCACTGGTCTAATAATCTGAATTAAGGAAGATGACCTGTTACATAAGGGTGCAAATTCTGGCTGAGTTTAGCAGTGCTAATGCTTGAAACACAAAATATTGCATTGCCTGTCAAGCCGTATGGTGCCACCGAACCTGATGCTGGGATTTGTCATGAGGTGCAGCTCAAGCAGTTACAGTCACGGCTGTGGCACTCAGGGAACATGATGTGATACAAACCCACAGCTGAACAATGCACGCTCCACGGGAGAAAGGAAGACAGATTGTTCTAAGGCAAGAACAGCTCTGGATGTAAATGGGACATAAATGATTCAGAGAATTAAATTACCCAATTAAAGCAAATTGCTGCTGTACCTGAAGGAGTGAGTTAGCCAGCCAATGTGCTGTTCCATATCGTTATCTAGAGGCCAGGCGCTACTGCGATGGCTCTGTCAAAGATCAGTGGGAGCTGTGGGGCGAAGCTGGCAAAATCTGCTCTTTAAATTCTGAAATAACTGTCTGTGTAGCAGTGCTGAGAGGTGGTGACACGGTTTGCCTGGACTTCACTCTTCCTGCAGTGTGAGGGTCTTCTTCATACTTACTGTACTGAGTTGGTGATGGCCCTTATGTAGAACTCACTTGCAGTCCCCTTCTCCTTTCCATCTTACCTTCCAAGACAAATCCCTTGCTCAGATGGACAGTAGCTCAGCAAGTGTTCACAGAGTGCCAGGCAGAACCTAGCTTGCCATTATTTCAGTACCATGCTGCTGTTTAAGCACCTATACTGGTGACATTGCTGAAGGCACCCACAGGTGCCATGGATATTATAATTCCTACAAGAACTCTGTTTTTGTGCCCAGCCAGGTTCTTCTTCCTGGTGTCAAGTCAAAACTTCACCCCCGTCCCCACCACTGTGTGGTGGCTACAGTTGGGGAATTTGGTAGAGAATGACATGGAGTGGACTTGCAAGCATCAGCTCGGCCTTCCATTTGTGTTGTTTTGCTCCTCCATTGTGCTCTAAATACCATGTCCAGAGTGGGATGGTTGTGTCTGCATTCCTCATGTTTCCAAAGCAGATGAAGAGATGTCTCCCCACTAATTCAAAACTATGCAGAGATTTCCTTGCAAGCATTGCAAATCATGGAAACTATTTGGTTCTATCCTAAATAGTAAACTGAGGATTGCTGCCATGCTGTGGGGTCAAGTGTAGACTCTGGCTCTGTCCCAACACCATGTAAGGATGAGAGGTGAACATGGACCATCTCCCTACTGAAGCTTGGTTTCTAAGGGAGGAGGTTTAGGACCGGTCCTCTGTATCTCATTGCAAATGCCTGGTGACTGGCCTGCACCAGATCTTAACTTTATGGTCATGGCTTTTATAGGATGAGTTTTCTCTGTTTTGCTTTTGTATGGAAAGTGTTTGAGTGCGTGTTACCTCTGCTATGGACTAGAGCAACAAAAGGAAAACGTAAGAATGTATTAGCTGAACAAACAAGATGAAAACAAAATGTTGGATATTTTCCTTCTCAGGACTGTATCTGTTTTTTTTTTCTCTCGTGTAACAAGATCAGCCATCAGAAAAGCACACTGCCAAAACCAGCTCTACCTGAAGAGAAGTCGTTCTAAGTTCAGCAGACACCAGAACATTGCAAAAGGTGAAGCTGGTGGAGAAGCACCAGGACTGTAATTCGTATCACCTAATGTCTGTGCTGTCATTTAGCATCCCTCACCATTAAGCACATCCAAATCAAGTACAATTGCACCATCCTTTTCACTGTATACAAAGGAAGTCTAGAAAGCTAGCATAGATGTAGACGCCTACATCACAAATGCCTAAATTTGGACAGACAAATCTCGCCCACATGTCTGCTTCCTGGAGTTCCAGGATCCAGCTGAAAGACCAGATTTTCCAGCTCTTCATCTGGCTGTCAAAGTAACCCGCAGCTTTGATACCAGTATTTTTCACCAAACTGCTGATCCTTGATTTTCTGACCCATAACTTGCACGCACACCCCTGTCTGATGAATTAAACTTTCCAGACAACAGACTTTTCTTATCTCCTCCTGATCTTTTTCAAATAAATCACAGCTTGAAAAATCTGGTATTCTATATGTAAATAATTTTAGATTTACTTTTACAAGTACTCAGCTTAAAGCTTCTCCCTCTGCAGTCTGCAGCAGAAAATGGTCTGTCCTGAAGATCTTAACCCTAAATTCTGAGGTAAAAATCAGGATACAACATTCTTACATTCTTTTTCCGTGGACGGTGTTCTCACATGACATCACCACACTCATTTCCAACATCCATGACAGGCCCTGCTGAGAACAATTACATTCAGTATTCATTTATCTTCACATGCACTTTTTTGAAAGGATACATCCATAAGAGAAATGATGTTTCGGCATGAAATGAGGCTTAACTTCTTGACTTTGATGTCCTTTGCTGTAAAAGGACAATAATAAGAAAGAAGTCATTGGGGAAATCTGTCTTTTCTATATCCGTAGTAGGAACAGGATTTCCTAAGCATTGATAACTGGCACTTAGACCTCGTTGTGGGAGGACCTGTGCACTGGAAGACGAAGACAGCCCACACGATAGGGAAATCACAATCCAGATGGAGGAGGCATAAAAGGAAATACCGTCCTTGTTTAGTAAACCAGGAGGCGAGGTTCAGAGAGTGGCAGGTTTCTTGTTATACTGCAGCAGAGCCATGAACTACGTCCAGGTCTTACAAGTCCCACTCCCTGTCTCTCCAGAGCAGAGCGGTGGTGCACTGTAGACCTGGCCTCACTGAACTGATGCAGATCGTGCTGGCAGGGCAAACTCATGGTTAGATCACGGAGTAGATGTTTTCCCAGCTCTGCCATGGCTGGCTGGAGGACACCAGGCAAGATTTGTAACACAGCCTTTATTTTCCAATCTGTAAGTGAGCTTAGGAGCAGCTTTTATAAAGTTCTTTACAGCCCTTAGCTGCATGCCACTGTGCAACTACAGAGGTGATCAGCACTTACTGTTTTTTAATACTGCATTCAGAACATATTGAAGTTCTTCTGCGGCTACCTCCATGTCCTACATTAAAAAAAAAAAAAAAAAAGCCTCTCTTGCTTGAGTGTTCCTGGAATCAGACATATCAAACACTTCAGAAAACACACAAACATTACCCATCTGTTCTTTATTGCCTCTTAGGAAAAGAGAATCATACAAAGCCCAGAAAAGGCTAAATATCAAAGAGCTAGAAACATACTGGACTGCTGCTGCTCATAAGGCTTTCTAAAAGCAATCTCAGGATGGAATTATTGATTCAAAGACAAATAAAAATGCAGCTGAACACTGAGCCAGGTAGGCTCCCTCTAGGCCTGGTACTGTTTGTTCAGTAGGGACTACTCCCTTCTCCATCTAGATACAAGGCATGGTGACATCTGGTGCCTAAACGACACACTACAGCTAAGGATGCTGCCCCCCAAAATGTGACATTTTTGCCTCACCTGGCCCTGGGTGGGAGCAGAAGTCTCTCCTCCTTTCTAGACACTGCTAGGACCCACAAAGGTTTTGCACTCACCTTTCCTGAGATCTGCTCAAACAGTGCCCAGAACTGCTTTTCTTCTTCAGTTTCTTGTGCACTTGGGGTTGGGTTTGGAGGCTGCAACAACCACAGGAAGGCATTGTAAGAACTGTAAAACACAGTGTTTCTCCTGCACACAGTTCCTCCTTGCATCAGAGGAGCACAGTCTATCTTACAACAAGGGTACACGCTCCTGAACATTGTTACGCTTTGACTTCAGACCACAGGCCTCCCATGCCTGGACGCGCTTTTAGCTGACTGAAAGCCTCAGCGTTGTTGCAGGGTTGGAGAGCCCAGGCTTCAGAGTATGTTGGTGAGAGATGGAACAGCGCAGGGCCAATGCTATAGCTGGGGTGACCATGCAGACAGAGAGCAGTTCTTGTGCCAAAAACTGGGGGAAAGGAAGGCAGCTAACAGCACAGTGCAGGATGCAGCCCCGTAATGATACAGACCAGATTTGCTTTCACCCCAAACATAGCCCTGGGATCCTAGAAATGGAGACGTACACTTGCTAGCTAGTCCCTGGAGGAGGTTCTTAACAGAGGGACACATGGAATTATGGCTTCGCTTGTTTTGTTTGAGAATTCACACCACAATCAACAGATTATTTGCAGGGAAACACTTAAACAGGATTTAACTCAGATTCACCTGCAATTAGTGCTCAGCAGGCAGGTGAGGCTGTTCGGGAACAAAAAGAGTTTGTTTGCTTCCCTAGGCATATGCATGTACAGAACCTTCCCTCCCAAGCCCTGTGGATATAGGTAGGTTTAGATGCAAAATGATTGTAGGTCTGTGGAAATTCTCTTGCCTTTTATTTTTCCACAATAAACAGAACGTTAACAGCTATGAAAGGCCACGTGCCTCCCCAGTGCTAACTGAGGTACTTCCAGTGCACCTGTGGTGGCTGAGACCAGCCTCCGGAGCTGACTCTGACTGCCTTGAAGCAGCTGCAGAAGCATAATGACTGTGATTTTGATTGTTGCAGCTCTTTTACCATATTCAGCAGAACTGAATGCTTTAGTCACTCACACAAAGCTGCCAATTGTGGAGCATTCCGGTGAAATGAATGTGTTTTAGCCAAAGACAGTAAAAGCAGGCTTATGCTGAGCTATCCTCTTGCTATTTTAACTCTGTAGACTTACCTCAGGGAGATCAATGGCAACGTTTTCATCCACATCCCTGGGGAAAACAAAATGTATTCAGTATTTGAAGATGTTCAGTATCTGCTGGGGATGGAAAGGGCACAAGCTTGCTCATTACCTTTTCCAGAGGTGAAAGATAAAACTGCATTTTTTACTGAACCAGTTATGTTTAGCTAAAATTCATCAGACAGATTTTTGCACTGTTTAAATTTTGGCATAAGCCATTAAAACAGACTTCAGGCAGTACTCAGTGAGGGCATAGCCCCTGTGTCTGCTGTCTGCAAAGGAATTAATCTTATTCCGTATTCATTGTGCAAATTTTTTCTTCAGTTTTTTATACAAAATTGTCGTGTGGGCAGACTTTGTAAGGAAACAAAGAGGAAACAAACACTGCTGAGCTCATAGATTACTGAACAGTAGCAGGCAGCTAGTAATTTTTCCCTGCAAGCTTCCAGTGCATTCACCATGGCAAGCCCTGTTTCTCCACCTCCTACACTCCTCTCCAGAAAAGCCAGATTTAGCAAAAATGGGCAAATGCATCTGCAGACAGATTTTTCCCAACCACTTTGAAAAGAGCAGGGCAGATGAGCCTTGACCCCGTTCAGCCTCACTTAGGAGGACATACTGCAGGCCAAAAGTTCATTTTCAGACCTTTCAGTGTTCTAATTACTAAGCAAATAAGAATCCCAGAAAGGCAAAAAGCCTTCAGGAGCTTCCCACACCAGGGCTCTGCCATAGGACTGGGCAGCCACCAGCCAGACCCTTGCCAGGAACTGGCAACCCCATGCACAAGAGAACACCCAAGGGCTTGGTGCTTTCTGCTGACTTACTCAGTGATGGCCTTCTTCTCTGAAAAGATCCTCAGGCAGAAATCTGCCTCTTGGTGTGGCTCGAACGTGGTTGGAATAAGAATGTAGTCACCTGGGGGTAGCTTGAATCTGTTGGATACTTCCCTTAAATTGATGTAGGTTTTGCTCCTGGCCTTGGAGGCGTGGTACCTGAAGAAGTCTTTGGTCAAGTGTGCATCTCCACTGGGGCTCTGAAGGGGATCAAAGGCAGCATTGCATTGGCTGTCATGCACTGGGGGCTACCCCTTCCCTCTTCCCAATCATGCACCCAGACTCTGCCTGGCACAACCCCATCCCCTAGCTGCAACCCTAACTGTCACCCCCTTGCCCAAGCAGTCGCAGTAACCCAGATCAAGCTTTACAGCAAGGACCTGTTTCCAGTGGTCCTCTCCCACCGGAAGACTGTCTAAGAAGACACTAGGACACTGCCTTCCTGCTTAAATGTTCCCCACTGTTAGATAACACGTTCCCAGCTGGAGTGTCACAGAGTAACGAGACTTCATAGTCCTCTTCTGGATGCAGAAAGTGCCTCAAAAGATTTTCTAATCCAAACCTCACACAGGGACAGGAACCACTGTGCATGAGGAGCCCCAAGAGGCTCAAAAGAAGCAACATTCCCTCTCAGGGAATGCAGGGAATGCCAGGCAGGGGGATGACACAGTCATGGGGCTGAGGAGTTTACCCTGGGTACCCACAGGGCTCCTAACTCCTGCTTTGAAAGGACTCCATCCTGACCAAGTCAAAATTCTCCATGAGGCCTGAAGTAACTGAGAAGATTATTTTAAGAGCAAGGGCCCTAAAAATATCTGATGACTAGAAGGATTGCAAGTCCAGAGAAAGCTGCTAACATTGATGGTGCGGCCACTGCACTGTGAAAGCAATAGAGTACCTCATAAATAGAATAGCCAATGCTTAGCATTTCAGCACCAAGCTTCCTGAGTTTACGGCGATTCTTTTGCATCAGCGCGGCTATGAACGTGCAGTCATCTTGCCCGTCGTCTTTCTCTGTCAAATGCAGCTTGATTTGTGGATTTGTCCAGAAAGTGTCTGCCATTGTAAAGAACAACAGAACATCATTGCCTCAGAATAATATCACCACCACTACTATTTAAAAAATGTAGGCAAAAAGGACAATTAAGCTGAGGTTTTGCTCAAATTTATTTTTTCCATTAGTTGTCATGCTTCTTTCCACTCAGCTCTGCAGAAAATTAGCCAAATCCCAAAGTCCTTCATGGAGTTAGGTGGAGAAAAGATTTTGGGCCTGATATTTTATTAATTTACCATGGTTTAAATAAAGTTGTCAGATGGGATTTTGTTCAAAGTACATAGTTACAATGATTCCATAGTGCTGGTGCCAATGTGGAGTAATGCAGTTCAGATCCACAACAGTACTTCAGAGCCGCATAAACATGCTGGCTGAGCTGGATTTTTATCTCATTTTACACTTACTGCTGCATTTTAAGAGACTTATTTGGAGCTAGTAACTGCTCATACAAATGTAAGTGAGAGACAAATCAAACCCAATAAACTTGAGAGCAAAGAAGGGAGTTTCTTTACCCTAAAGTCTCATTGAGACTGTATTTTGTGCCTTTGGCTGCCTTCTACTAGCTGAGATTCAGCTGGCCTGGGCTCGCATCTGCAACTGTGGTTCTAGGGTAACAGGAGAGGTGGCTGAGGGTGGGTAAGGATTTCTGTTCCTGCTTCTCATTTTCAAAGCAGTGTCTATTTACCTAGAAAATTTCTGCATCCTCCTGCAGTGGATCCCCGGACCCAGCTCCCCTCATGGACGGTCACCTCCCACTTGTGGGCAGTGCTGTCTTCCAGGGCATCTGGAGTCAGGTTGCAGATCTCAACTTTATCAAAATGCACTTTGAAGTCTTCAAATTTCATCCTGAGTGAAAAACATGGGAAGGAACAGGCAATTATTCCCTACAGTGAAGGATGCCCAGCAGAAGCACTTATTCCCCAGGACCTCAGAAACAAACCACCAGCTTGTGTGGACCTGAATATCTTCAGTGAGTGTGGAGATATGCTGATGCGTACTGGGGGAGAAGCTAGCTCTCATTCATCATGGTGCGAAACACGAACAACCCGATTGTCTCAATCTGATTTTGATGTCTCTTACAGCTTTCTTTTTACACTGCAACTCCACCAATTTTATTCAGTTATAGCTGAGTGTAAGACGTCACGAAGTGACACTGGCACAAAACCTACTGTGGGAAGAGATACTCGACCAATGCTGTCCTCTAGGCTGCCAGATCCTAATCCTGAGAGCTGCATCCATATTGATGGAGAGCCAGCCCAAGGATGGTGGGCATTCGTACAGAAACCAAGTCTACCTATGTATCGTGTGTGCTTTCAATGCCACACAACAGCACTGCAAGGATTAGCCTGCCCACAGGCTAATTAGGCAGCTACAGTCATATTTAGGCCTCTGGTAACGTTCCTAGGCTCAAGTTACTCACTCATCCCTCCATTATGGGTGCCTGAGATTTCATCCTAGCAAAACCGTACACCAAACAGAGGGACAAAAGGTGTGTTTAGACTTGAGCAAAGACACTAGCCAACCCTTGAAGGTGATGTAGACGCTGCTTCCTGGTGCTGCATCATATAGATTGTATATATGTATCTTAAACCCGAGGTGTATACATATACATGGCCATGGGAAGGAGGAAGCAAGTGCCAAAATACAGATATTTTTGAGTTTCTATGCTGGGCTGGTTGAATCTAGCCTACTGAGCATACTGAGAAGCAGATAAGCCACGTGGCTTTAGCTAGCAAGTAAACTGGCAAAGAGATACTGACAGACCTGCTGCCTGAGGAGTGTGGTATTCAGGGCTGAGCAAACAGCCAGAACAAGGGACAGCTGGAGCCAGACACCCAGCTGGGCACAGTGTGCAGCCCTGGGCAAAGGGAACAGAGCAGAGAAGCTGCTCCTCCCTCACACAAACTCCTGTAGCAATCCTTTTTCTCTGGTGACTAATGTGTAACAGCAAAATGGAGCAAGAAGAAAGTAAAAGCTCTTCGAGACCACACGTGTATCTACAACAGTGTCAAATAGGGTGCAGCTAGCTCTCAGTGCAGCTCACTGGACAGAGGCAGTTCTGTTTTTCTGCTATATAAGAAATAGGTGTCTGCAGTGACATAAATTTACACCTGTTATGGGCCATTTTACCACTTTTTTCAGTGTGGGAAGAAACAGCAGGACTTGCTTTCCTGGGATTTTTCCTCTTTCTTGCCAGCTCTTCTTGTATATTGCTAGCCTTGCATGCCACAGGCACTGCAAATTCTCACTGTGATGCTCAGTACACTGCAGCAGGAGCAGTAGAGCAAAATCCCTGCCTCTAATTTCCTGGCCACACCAGGCAATTTTGGGCTCTTTGGAAGCATGCTGCAAAGTAGATGAAGGAATTGCATGTTATGGGTCAGATTTGTCTCCTAAGAGATAAAACATCTGTTTTGACTTCTGTAGGGCTGTCCTGGATTTGCAACGGTGAAGGCAAGAGAAGGCTCTGACAGTATGATTTTAGAAGGGAAGAGGCTAGGGCAAGTTAGAAGCTGATTTCTTAGCAGTAGGATGTATCCTTGCCATCTGGTGGGAGAATTGTTTCATCTGCCCTGACAAGACAGATCTTCACTGCTAAACATAGCCAAAATATCTTTGGGATAGTTAATGAGGTCAGCAGGCCCTGTGCATGTTACCTTGCAGATTTTCTTCGGTTCTCACAAATCCAAAAAACAGAAGGGACAAAAGCTCTAATCAGACAACTTTTCCCACCTTGGCTGCCCTATCCCGTGTACTGCTCCACAGCTGTGCTGCCTTTTTGCACTGAGCAAAGCCACTCTGACGATGCGACACTTATCTTCCCTTAAATGTTCCATAGCTTTTGGTCAAATTAGCCTTCCTACACTGCCCTTCCTCCCAACGTTCCTGTTCTACCTAGCATGAAAGCAAACAAAATACGTGAGAATAAACAGGTGTATTTCCTTGTCTTCCGTTTCATCTGACAGAAATGAGCCTGTGCAGGAGGAATGGCCATTGCTTTGTACGCAGTCAGCACATGGAATAAGCTGTGTCCAAAACCTGTAGCACAATTACAGAAGTTGTTCTTGAGTGCACAGTAGGTTTCTTAGGCTCCCTGTCACCCTGCAGACACATCAAGAAATGACAGAAATACAGAGTATTTGTTGAACTCTGACCGTAAAACCTAACATCAGTTCTACTTCGGTAGAAACTGGTTGCCACCAACAAGAAGAACCCCAGAGTAACTGATGTTATTTGCTGAGCACAAAGACAACGTGTGTCATGGAGAGCGCATTTCGCACTCTTGAAGACCTAGTTACTTTGACACTCACTGTTTCTAGCAGGGGGTACCAAAACACAGAGATAACACCTCACAAAAATCACCCCAGTTTTCCACAGGGGCAAGCCAGCAGGCTGGCTGAAGGTTCCCAGCTGCAGCAGTAGTTAACGTAACTCATTCTACATCTCCCTGGCTAAACTGTATCGGCAGTAGGAGCAAAGCAAAAGCTGGAAAGCAGCAGCTCTGTTCATCTCGTTCCTCATCTGACCACTTCAATGTCTTTAAGGTTCACCACATTCATTGTTCACGCAAAGTCTGTCTGCTTAGCCTGATGGGGATACTGCCAAGGTGTGTCTTAGAAGGGGCAAAGGGGCAAACGCTCCTTGGAGAGATACACAACAGTCGAAAGGCATCAGACAAATAAGTCTGATGGACTGGGTGGAGGGTTTAGCTGGTATCAAACTTGCCTGACTGGTTTTGGAAGAATTTCTTATCTTCTGCATATGATTTTTGTCCACTTCTGTCCCTTTGGGGAAATTTCCAGTCCCAATGGCTTTTGTTTCTGCTCTCAGCATCTGAGATGCTGTATGAAGAAGACCAGCCTCTGCCTGGGTGTGCTCAACCCCATGCATGTTTACTGTCCTTCCGAGGACTTACTGAACTATCAGCCCTGCTCTGTTGGACAGAAACTTTTCTGGTGAATTTCATTGCTCAGTTGATGCCTACTTGCACACCTGTATCTCCATTACACAGCCAGGCTTTAAGCCATGCCCTGCACAGAGAGGTTTGCTGGAGTAACTGGAGTTGCAGACAAAGTCTTTGCCTCCTTTTTATTCATCCCTACAGATCCAGCTATAGCAGGCCAAAAACAAACAAACAAAACACTAGAACTTTTTGGAAAAGCTGAAAATGCCTTACTGAATTTTCAATGTCCGTTGCAAGATAACTAGAAATATCCAACGTAAAGATGCTTAAGTAACGGATCTTCACTGAACCCACTTCATTCAGGGGCTATCAAAGTGTGGAATAACTCATTTTATGTGACTTAATGCTCTTCATCATCTGTATTAAATAACTTTTCTTGCCTAGAGGTAAACTTTGGTTTAACTTGTGGGAAAGATCTGGAACAGTCCTGCTTAATACCTATCTAGATTTACCTCTGTGTAAAAGAGATAAGCATCTGGCCCTACAAAATATGACTAAGCACATTGTCATGTGAGCTGATATGGGGTGGGGTGGGGGAGGAATCACGTGCAGGTCAGCCATCTGCTCTGTCTGAGTGAATTTGGCATGAAGAACACTTCACACTTCTAAAGCGATTGCTGCCACTTTTTTTTTTTTTTTTTAATTTAATCTTTTCTTAAATCTTTCCATCATTTCACACATATCCTGGTGTCCTTCTACTGTTTGTAACAGGTAGTATTGCTTCTAAGTGCTTCCCTCGCTACCAGTGTATGACTAACATCAACCCTGAAGGCATTTCTTAGCCGGTACAGTGCAGTACAGTGCTCCCTTCTGCAGAGCGTGCATATGTTCCTGTTAAGGACTTAAGGGGTATTACAACCATGGGAGACACATAGTATTTGAAATATGCTAATGCCAAACTTAAAAACATTTTTTTTATATTAAAACACACATGTACACACATAAAACATGCAGAACCTGCTCTCTCCTGAGGGGAAACTGAGCATGTGCTCACTTACAGATTTCTTCCTTATCACCCATTTTGGTCACTTGTGCCAATGGGATTTCTGACTGAAGTCACACCCTCAAACTCTGTGGCTTACCAGAACTCTCCATCATCCAGTGCTGTCTGAGACAAGCGTTTCTGCTCTGATGGGCTGACCAAACGCCACTCTAGAGAGCTGCAAGAAAGCAAAACTAAAATGTATTATGTATGAATCACAGAATCACAGAATATCCCCAGTTGGAAGGGACCCACAAGGATCATCAAGTCCAGCTCCAACCATCGAGTCCAATTTTTCAATTGGACTCAATTGCTGGAGTTTTCAATCCCAGCAATCATGGCAAAATGGTAATACAGATTCCTGTATTGAACTGGGAGACCTTCTGCCTTAGCAGAGCTTTGTACTGGCACCCTGAGCTCCACAAATCCTCCCAAGTGCAGAATCAGAGCTCTACTTTGCAGAAACAGCATTTTCAATAAGCAACCTGAACTGCCAGATGCCTATCCTGATCTTAACTTCCCCATTTTTTGAGATTTAATCACTCATGATATACGCCAATTATTCATATTTCCCTTTTTAAACTTCACAAAGGATTCAAGTTGATGTGAAACTATTCTATTTGTTTACATTCAAAGGCGTGCTAGAGATGATTGCGTGTCTCTGCAACCTTAAAGGCCCAGCCAGGTTATGGCTCATTTCTACATCTGTGTTAATAAGAAAAAACTCGGGTGAAGAAAGTGAAATAAAAAGGAAGTGAGATTAATGTGTAAGAATAGATCAAAAAAGTGTGTGTTGGAGGGAGATGTGGTGATATTTTTTACTACATAACTTTTCTTTTCTTGGCGTGGTCAGTGTATATGGGTACAGTGCACATACCTGTCACTCCAAGGGCCGTTCCACTCCACCTGTCCCCAGGGATTTCTTATCCTTATGAGCTGCACTTTCTGGCCCCGATAGCTCACCTGTGGAAGAAGGAAACAGAAAATACCAAGCTAGGGAGCAGGCCTTTTCCAGCATGTAGAAGCTGGACAAGCTGGTGTAACAGCTGGGCTAAAGGTGTGCTGCTAAAGGAGATGTGGGGGGGAAAGATGGATGGAGATTTGGATAACCCCCCCAGGATAATTCCTCCCATCACTTAAGGCTGGTGCACACCGCTTTGTCTTTTTGCCAGGTCTCTCCTTGCCGTGCACTGCTGACACAAGGCAGAGGGAACGTACCTCGTCGATGCCAGTCACGGAGTAAGCGTGGCCCTTTATGAGGCCAAAGGGTGTCCTGGCTTCTGACTCGGCAGCACTGCTGGTCTGAAATACAGAAAGAAATGTGAATATATCTCTCTTCGTAGTGAGATCGCAAGTGGTGCCACTTGGTCCCTTCCAGGCCTCAGGTGAGAGGCCAGTGGCTAACCAGCGCTGCAAACGGGGGATTTGTCTTCCTGCTCCACGCAGGCTGTCATGGTAATGTCAAGGCAATAGTGCCCTTTGAAAGGGAACACCCTACAGCTGTGTGGTTTTCTTTTTAGGAGCATTGCACACTCTGAGGGGAAACAAGGAGGTTCCTGGCTCAGATCCCTTCTATGTCCCCGTGATTTTGTATGAACATCATCCAAAATTCCAGGATATGAGTATAAACTCCTACTCAAATGTAGCTTGAGTCAGGGAAGGGGTGGCAAAAGGTGATCTTGAACTGAGGTCAGGAGTTGATACGGTCTCGTTTTGTGCCTGATGGGATTTTCCATTTGATCTGAAACATCCTTCCCCTGTTGCTCATTCTGGTGAAGAAACCTGGCACACCTTTGTTTCTGAACCGCCTTTCCCGTTGGGCACAGCGGACAGGGAACGGCAATGGGGCTTTCACTCTTGGTGTTGAGCAGCTCAGACTTTTTTCACCAGAAAGCCAAGGACACGTGGGCAGCTCCTCCATGTCAGACATGTTGGAAAAGCAGCATAAAAGCACCTGTGCAGCTGCTACTCTCCAGCAACATTTTCTCTGGGAAAATGGGAGGTTTCAGTATCTGGAAGGATAAACCTGTCACACTCTAAGCCTCAGCCTCTGTTTACAAAGTAGCACACTGATCCCAAAAAGTGTCTTAAGTCCCCCAGGACTCAACAGATGTTCGAGAGTCCAAGAATAAGGAAAATCAATTTTTACACACTGGAACCTGTAAGTCTTCACAAAGCTATGGCTAGTTTTAATGTTAAGTGATCAAGTAAGCCAGGAAATAAAATTCACTCTCCCAGAGTGCTCATATTAATGTTGTTACTGCTTTAAATCCTGTGGCCATCACCTGCTGAAAGGCACCAAATCTTCTTTTCTTTTAAACAGTGGTACTGAGGAGTACATCAACATTACACATCTATGAGCTCAAAGCTATTATTCACCGAGTTAAGTGTATATCCCTCTAATTCTTAGTAATTTAACCAGCCTTTAAAAAGTAGTGGTTTTAGTGCAGAACCCATAAAACAAAGCTGAGCATATCAGACCCCATTTCTTACTTACATCAATAGAGCAGCCCACCATTGAGCATCTTTTCAGAGCTTTCTCTAGGATTTCATAGAAATTGTCAGGAGCCTTTTTAACCTCATACATTTCTCCTACTCCCCCAGTGAAATCCTCCATGGCTTCTATTGTACTGCCTCCTTTCAGGGCCTCATAGCTGCCGTTCAGCCTGGAAAACACAAGCTAACTGTGAGACATACTTTCAAAACTTTGAAGATAGATACCCATGCTTGAGAGCTTTCTCACACGGGTGTAAAATTGCAGCAAGTGCACTCAAGGCAAGTGTCCCAGAATGTACTCAGGAGGTATGTGAAGTGTATTGGGATCCTTCTGCTTTCCTTCTTAATTCATTTTTAATTCATTTGTTCCTCCATATCCTTAAAGCCTGGGGCTTTTCTTTTGTTAGTGCCAGCCATCAGTTTGGCAAGGACTGGATATCTTTGTGTATCAGCGGCTTGCTACCTGCCAAATCAGTTAAAAGTCTAGAGTTAGCCAGAACCACCATTTGAGGTCTCAACAGAGGCACAAATGGTAGGATTTCAGGCTTTGGCCCAGCTCTGTTGCTCTATTGCTTTCAGCCAGGACAGTATCTAACAATGTGATTGAAGGTGGACCAGCTCACAAGAGATAGACATCTTTAGATCAGGGCAGAAGCAAGTGCAAAAATAAATAAAAATAATAAAAAAGCGCTGGTTAGAAGCTGTTCGCTTGAATTGGGTATTGTGTACGTACAGGTTGTGAATAACGTATGTACAAAGAATGAACTGTGCATGCGCAGCGTGGTACACCGGACTTACTTGGCATAGGCTTTCTCTAGCAAAGCACTCCAAAATTCGTTGTGTTCAGCTGAGTGCAGGAATACCAGCCGGTCCTTGAAGGTGGGCAATCGGTCATCGATGACGACATCTAGCCACTCATTGTGCTGCCAAAACTATTTAGAAAGGATGGAGCATGAGCTGGTTGAGAGCGGGTCATTTTCCGAGCAAAGAGTTTGGCCTCTTAGTACTTCTAAGCGTAAGTTAGTGGCAAGCATGGGCTTGCTCATAAGTCAAATGTCAACTATGTATTCCCACTACGTCATGCTAGGCTGCTACGAAGGAAGGGCAATTTTTCTAAATAAAAGTCTAACAGTGTAGATCTACACCACAGTTCCTTATCTGGATAATGTCACTCATGCACAAGTGGTCACCAAGTGATTCAAGCCATCTTTAAGACACAGGCATATTGCAAACCCCAGTCCAACTCCTGATTTGTCTTTAAGGCCTTACCTCCTAAGAAAGGCTTGCATGGAAAACGAGAAATGGTTGATTTAAGAAGTAATGTTTCTCTTCACAAAGCAGAAGTGGCTATGTAAGTGCCTGTGGGAGGCTCTTAAATGCCAAAAACGAAGTTCAGCAGTCCTTTTTTCAATGTTTCCTCTGGAATTACTGACAACCCCACCACAAAATAGAGCACAACATGCATCGACCAGCTGTCCAGAAAGATGTTCATGCTGTGCCAGGAGCTCATCTTACCTGGAAGTGAAATATTCCAGCATAACCTGGCCCAAAATTTTGGTCCAGCGGCACCACTCTTGCTAGTGTTTTCTCGTTCAGTGTGAGAGAAGCTATGGCTGCTAATAGCCAGCAGTCACCTGTGAATTGAGAAGGGGGAAGAAAAAGCCTCATTTTCTTCTGTTTGAGAGGAAAAGAGGGTGTTGTATGGGCGAGGGGAGATGTTGTCACAGCTAGCAGCAGCCCCCACTGAAAAGAGATCCCCTGTCCCCAGGAAGTGTGTCCCTACCCAGCCAGGGCAGTTTGGAGGTACAGGCAGATTAAAAGTCCCCTTGGGCTCATGGTACCTTTGCATGGTGATCCTTCCCTGGCCTTGAACCCCACAGCATCAGGGTGATCCCTGGCATGGATGGGAGGGTTTCACCAAAGAGGTGGCTGCAGGCAAGGTGAGCATGGGAGGTGCCTCCAGCCTGACACTCCCATCAGTGCAGGAGGGACAACATCCCTTCACATGTGAGGATATTCCTGCTGCTCTGCATGAGGTGCATGTGTCCACCCAGGAGGAATCACTCACCAAGATCCCCTTGGCAAATGTCAGTTCTGGTGGCTCCTCCAAGGATAAACTTGGGATCTTTGACAATGTCCTGGAAGAGTGGGAGCGAGACACAGAAATGACTGAAAATATGCCAGGAAAATATCCCTGTCACTCTGAGCCCAGATGTGTAACGCTGTGTGTGCATAAGCTGTTTTTTCCTACGGCGGTGTAGCCACCACAAAAAACTAGTTGGGGAATTCTTGCTGATTAATTATAGTGTAGAGCAATTAAAGAATCAGCTATCCTCATTTCTTCCTGATTAGTTGGCTGTTAATGGAAGGCTGGCATGTTTTACTCACCCATAGGCAACTGTTAAAATACAGCACATCCTG
Source organism: Alectura lathami (assembly GCA_013399715.1). NCBI lineage: Eukaryota > Metazoa > Chordata > Aves > Galliformes > Megapodiidae > Alectura > Alectura lathami. The sequence goes on along the minus strand of VXAV01004890.1, from coordinate 53,785 downwards.
GTCCAGAATCTCAAAGTTAAGCTACAACCCTGCCTAATGCTTGCTTTTTTTTCTTTTTTTCCTCCCCATCAGCTGAAAAAAAATGAACAGACCCTAAAACTGACAATTTACTTCAAACAGTAAGCCTTGTATTTACCTGCACATAATACATAGTCTCCTGGTTGTCAGACACTATATGTTCCGTTTCCTTCTCAAATAAGGAAACAACAACGGTGGACTCCAGCTTTGTTTGTTTTACAGAGTTGTTTTTTAGGAGGTGCTAACACTACCCACCCTTGTGTGCTCAGAGGTTAGAGGGGCTGGGTGATCATGGTGGCATTAAAGCAGTTCTCAAGTATCTCAGAAGAATTACTTTGGTAAACCAACGAATGTGGCAGGAATTCTCCTCCCTTCTCCCCTTTCCCATGCACTGTAAATTGAATTGAATTGATTGAATTGAATAGGAAAGGGAGATGAGGGGCACGTAATACACCACTGGGTGAATACTCCTGTAGCTACTCAGTCTGCCCGGATATTCTCTTGCAGACCCTCTTGCATGAAGTTCTTACATGTAACCAGCAGAAGTCAGGAAAATAATAATAAAAAAAAAAAAAAAAAAAAAAAAAAAAAAAAAAAGCAATTACAGAGGAAGGAAAAATAGTAGAGCACAATTGACCTGTGTGTTTGCCCAGAAGGAAACTGGGTTACCTTTGGTTTGTATCACTGCATTTTGTTGGGCCATCAGGGTAGGATATCGATAGCTTTGCTCAGCTTCCTGCACTTTCTCCTGAGGCATTTGCCACTGGCTACTGCTAGAGCCAGGGCAGTGCCCCAGTGAACCACTACAGCTGTTCTCATGTCTGCCAGCAAAGCCTGGCCATGCCCCAAATGTGCAGCCTGACTTTTGGCCTGTTAGGACATGCACTGTCTCGCCAAGGGTTTGCAGATGGTAACGAGCTGATACTGATGATCAGGGGGACAACGGTTTTACTAGACAGAGGAGGTGGCTGTTTGGAGAGCTGAGAGCTCAGCTGAGCTACACACAATTCGCAACATGTCCAAAAGATGTCAAGCAAAAAGCACAGGTGTGTTTTTTGGATAGTCAGAGCTGCTTTGCAGCAGCAGCAGCAGTACAGAAAGCTCATGCTGTGTGTGATTACAGACTGGACAATGCACAAGCATTGCCTAGTAAGCCAGGACAAGGCATGCCATGTTTTCCTTTCCTCACGCCTTTTCAGTAACCACCCACTTCCTGCAAAGTGGCGGTGCCCAGAAGAGGCGACCAGCATCACAGCAAACCCTGCAGCTGGTCATGTCAGTCACCTCCCTGTTTAAGCTCTCTGCTTTGGATGTCCATGGCTCAGAGCCCAAAATGCTGCTCAGAGGCGATGGCTATCCTGAATTCTCTTCAACGTGCATACTTAACACATGCAGTGGCTGACCCAGTCTTCCAGAGAAAATCGGCACATCCCTGCCCACTCGGGTGTTCAGGGGCTCTGCCATAGCACCTGGAGCATGACAGGTCTCAGTCTCTATTCCAACCTTGCAGGAATGCTGTGATGAGGGTGGAAAATAGCTGTGCATTATCTCTACGCATAGGAGTTCATCCGGGTGGCACCCAGCTGATAAGTGGATCCCTATGACTCCTGTATTGGAGAGGGGGGCCCTTGGAGAAGAGGGGCAAGTCAGCCCTCTCCTGTCCTTAACATCCTCTGTGTACAGCACTCCTCACTGCCTATTGACCCCACCAATATATACGTAGGAGACGAGAGTGGGCAGGGGAGAGCTGTTTGAAGCTGCTTTTTGCTGTTGATGTTGGCTCTGCCCTCCCCAAAACTCAGGGATGAAGCCCAGCAGATTTTGTGACCCAGTGCCTTCTGTGGCTCAGCAGTTTTGGCTGCTGAAGCACACAACTGCAGGCCAACGAGCACAATCGCTCGCAGCGCAGGGAAAGAAACTGCCACCCGGATAGCAGAGGAAAATGGCACACAGCCATGGGGGAGGAAAGCAACTCCTGCAAAGCCAGACCCACAGAGGCAATATTCAGGCAGGAAGCTGGCTGCATATGACTTGTTTGCCTTTGTCAGGGAGGAGGTGGCAGCGAGGTTGTGCCGTGTCCCCATTGTACCTGGCAAGGGGAAACCAAACAACACATCCTCGTCACCTGGCCCGCCTGTTTGTTAAATACAGCCAGTCATGCGTGGATGGGATGTGAGCGATAAAAAGCACAGCTCATTGCCTTTAGACCGCTGATAAGGTAGCTGATCTTTAAGAACATGCCTTATTTTAACACCGTTGCTCCTGGGGAACATGATTCTCACAGCAAGCACTGCCTTTAGCTGTTACCAAGAAACTCGTGTGTGTTAGCAAGCGTTGAGATAAAAAGCCTTTCCACTGAGATGGGCACGGATGCTACTGAGCGTTGTGAGAGTTTCATGGCTCATTGCCTGTTACACAGCTCTGCAACTGACAGATGGGAAAATATTTTCAGTCTCTGTGTCTAAAGCAAACACAAATAAAAATCAATGAAAAGGAATGCAAAGGGCTTGGAATGGACCCGTGTCACGTTCTCTGCTACACAGAGGAAACCCAAGCACTACAGTTTATGAGTGGATGTTGCAAAAATGTTATTAAGCTTGACGGGATTTTCAGACTGGATGGTATAAAAAAATTTATCAGCCCTTTCAGCGCAATAGAAGACAAAATACAGAATTATGTCTTGCATTCACACACAGCAGAGAGCAATTCAAGGATGCACCTGCAGAAGGGTGTTGCCTAGGAGCAGGGTGGTGCGATGCTCAGGGAGGTGATAGAAGACACCTGCAACTCTCCTGCTGCTGCACTGAGGCCATGTTTCTTTTGAGTCAAATGAAAATAAATTGCATCCCCTAGGTCTCTGTCACATATTGGTAGTGGAGGTATGTGGGGATCTAAGAAAAGCTGAGGCTGTTCATGGTGTTCTTATTTTTGTGATTATACTTCTCTGTTTGGTTCTGGCATATAGTTCCTGTCATACCAGTTGCCTGTGGCTGTTCATATGAGGAGAATTTCCTTCTTAATTCTTCCTGTAGACCAGAGGTAAAATACATTTGTCTTCCCTTTTCTCCTTTTCTGGTTTTTCATTCTTCAACTTATATGTCTCCAGCTTTCCCAGATAATGAGCAAAATGGGTGACAGATATACTAGCTACACCAGTGGCTTAATTTGGATATAAATTAACAAGGAAAAGGGAAAACCAATGAGAAAATGGTAAGATTTATTCCAAAATTTTGTTAATATACAGTTTTAAAGACTTAATTTGTAATGGCTAAATATCATTCTGAATCTCAGAGCACTTAAGATTTATGTAGAAATCTAGATATTCACCTAGTACAAAGCAGTGCAGCTCACTGCCATGGGAGATTTACAGATTTGGGCTAGCTGAGGTTCTGGTTCATATTGTGTACAAAGGTTTATGCATGCAGGTATTTGCATACGAAGATAGTGAGAAAGCCTTTATTCACTCTACTTTATAGAATTCACTATAGCACAGTGTAAATCTGAGGACAGGCATAATTTGGCTCTGCAATTACCTGCATGTATTGTGCTGCTCCTCAACTGAGCCACTATAAAATACAAGCAGGCAAGGCAGTAAAACCCAGTCACCACGACAAGCAGTCTGAATACTGATGCCCGCTGCTGAGGCACACAGATTGGCCAGCTGAGCCAAGTGCATTCTCCAGGCTCATACCCCACCTGTGAAATGTTAACTCAAAATGATGTTACAGTGCCTGTATTTACTGCTGTAAATATATATATGTGGAAGTATACAAATATAGGTGTAATTATAATGTAAATATATGTAGTAAGTATGTAAATATGCTGATGGCTAACAGAGATGGAACTGATTTAGCTTAAATGCTGAGGAGCTAAAGGAGATCTTAAACCCCGTGTTTTTTTTTTTATTTGTTTGTTTTTGTTTTGTTTTTTTTTGTTTGTTTTGCATCCTCACAGCCTTCCCTGAGCTCTATTTCTTGCTGTGCTGCTCACAGAAGTTCACTTTTCTGCATGGTAGAAACTGGACCGTAAAGGCAGAGCCTGTTTCAGGTGACTTACTCATCAGAGAAATATTTCCACCTGAGCTTACAGACATCCTGAAGCTGAGAGTGACAAGCACAACAGACAGACCACCTTCCTTTGTCCCTGGGTACCCATGGTGACAGAGAAGATCTCAGCTACCAGTCACATTTTAGAACAAAGCAACCCCACACCTGCTGCCTGCTCCTGGGCAGCCTCCCAGCCCACCTGTCCTCCCTGGCGCTGCCAGGGGAGGTGGCAGCAGTGTCTGGGGTCTGCACTTGCTGTTGGGGCCACCTCGTGGTTTTTCATAGCTGAAATTTGTCAAGGAGTAATGGCTTTAATAACACTCTGTAGGGGCACTCTGTTAGCTATCAGACGCTGAGGAATTTGAATGCCTCTCTCTCATTAAAGTTTTCTACTAAGTGAGAAGCTTTCAGACTATGAAGAAAAGGGGAATAAATCATTAGCAAAGAAATGAAAAGGAGCCACACATCCTGTGGCTACCAGTTAAACTTAGATGAGGACTGGGAACCTGGGGTGATGCTGGTTTTGTGATCTGAGAGCATGTGACTAGCAAAGCTTCAGGCTATCTCTGTGTTATTAATGACTGTTACACAAGATGCATTACGAGATACTCATCGAGCCCTTGGCTACTGCTGGCTGGCTCGGTAACCATGGCATGTATTCATAATTTCTCAGTGCATCATGATGGAAGCAAGCAAGTATGTCTCATGTTTTAAAAGTAAAAAGTCTTTTTTTGTTTGTTTTGCCTTCATTATATTTTTTTCCTTCGTTAACACTTGCTGTTTAAATAGTCATAACAACATCTTAATGCATTTTACCCTTCATTCCTTGCATGTCCTCTTATTTTCATCTTGACACTGCCTTTGTTTGGCAATAACATAGGAGAGAATCCTGACTTGTACATAAACATAAGCACATAAAGTGTGGTTACATATTAAGCTACAGAAGGCAGAACAGAAGAAAATCTACATACAGCTTTTAAAATGAATAAGCCAAAGGCCTTCAAATGGGTAAGGGAATATGAAAAAATTATAGGATTTTACAGGATAGTCTAAAAAATTGTGTGTTTCAGAAATACTTGCAATACTTTATGAAAGATTTTAGCTTCTATTACAACATCCCTACCCTTCTGCTCCCTCTCTGCAGCTGCAAGCCAGCAACACGCAGCCCCATGGGTGAAACCTCCCAGCTCTCTCCTTGCCGAGGAGGACAAGACCTTGGCAAAGCACCCCGAGATGCTGTTGGATTTCAGCGCTGGCAGCGGTCCCACTGAGTGGTGGCAGGCGGACATCGTGTACTCACCCCAGGCCTCTTCCAGATGAAGGGAATCGGTGGCTTTTCACTGAAGAATAGGGAGGCATCGGTCGCGGGGAAGTCGGCGTCCTCAAAGAGGCTGCCACTGCGCAGGCACACCTGCTTCAGCTCCTGGTAGGCCTTCCCCGAGCTGTGGGTGCCACGTGCCTCCCATGGCAGCGGCGGCTGCCTCGGCTTTGACTCCTGGAACAGATAGGGCATGGCTCCCACCAGGGAGAAACAGGGGGCTGAAGCCTAACAGGATGGGGGGTAGAGGCAGAAAGGAGCGGGAGCAGCTCCAAGCAGCACAGCAAGATGACGAACACCCTGAAAGCAAACAGGGAAGGAAAGTGGCCGGCCCGGCCACACCAGCTGCTGGGCCGGGAGCGGCGAGGTGGTGCCAGGCCCTCCCGGGGGCAGGGCCGCTACGCCCACCTGATGGCGATGGGCCCGCGCTGGGCCTGGCACCACTCCCTGCCACCCCAGTGAGGATGTGGGGCTGGGTGTGAGGTGGCCACTGACTTCAAGGTATGCAGCTCCTGGGGAAAGCCCTGGTGGTGGAGAGCCACCAGAGTGGAACCGAATCCGCGGGGTGTAGCCTCTGCAGCTGCTGCAAGCTCACACTTCTTATCCACACCCGAGAAAAGCCTAGCACGCCCAATGGTCAGCTGTTGTTTCTGTTGAAGGACACCAGGGCTGAGATGTGCAAGGGCTGGCCCCAGGTTTGGGGTGGTGGAAGCTGGTGGGGAGGGCTCAGGTAGCATGAGATTTTAGCTGGGTGGGGGGATTTTAAATGGACTTGGCATTGGAGGAGTTCTGTGTGCACTGCAACACAGGACTTCAAAATCAAATGCACGTGTACTTGCCTCTGAGTTCTGGGTTTCAAGACCTTCTTCATCTCCTGTTGTGCTTCTTCAGCTGCCCAGCTTTTACCTGCCACATCACATCTCGCATTAGACAGCACAACACATCCTAGAGAGCATGTCGGTACTATGCATGCTCCAAAGAAATAACGGCAAGGTTTCAGAGCCAGACAGGCATCGATACTTCTCCATGCATGGGAAGGCAAGAGATGCCACCCTCTTGGAACAAATTACAGTTCCTGTAATATAAAACACAGCCCCAAGTACAAACACTGCTCAGCCTCCCTTTGCTTTAATTGGCCCTTTGGACCAGCCAAGCTTGCTGCCAAGGGATGATTTATGGAGAGCAATTAGGTGAAACAGAATTAATTCCTTTCTGTTCTGCTATTTTTCACAGCAGTGCTGTGAGCAAATCTTTCTTTCTCAGAGCATATATTCCCATGTTTATTCCCCATAATTGCACCCATTGTTGATGTCCACAGGCTCCCTCCTGAGACCAAGTTCCCATTGTCCAAATGGATGGATGCTGTCCAAACGTGTGAGAAGAGGCAGGCCTTGTGCTCCAAATGTGGCAGTCATTTGACCGAACTTTAGGCTTGCAGAACAGATTCCAAGCTACTCTTCTCTGCTTTTTCTACAGTTAGTGCAGAATAGCTGAGCCTCCAGTGAGTGATTCATCGTGTCCTTATCCATAAGATCTCTCAGGAGACGACCATGTCTTTTGTTTGCCTGTAAGTGAAGCCTCATGGCCTCGCTTGGGGTAGATGCCCAGCTATGAAATGTGTATAGTCAAGCGAGATGGATCCCAGCTAAGCGTCGAAGACAGGCAAAGGGCATAAGTACCAACACGAGCCTCAGGGATATGATGTACACAATGTCCTGCATTCAGTCAGTGGTTAAACCAGGAATGCACTTTATCCACAGCAACTCTGTGTGGGCCAAGGCATGTTCTCACATACTAGACTAACGAATAGGCTGGAGAAGTAGATGCTCAGCATCCTGAACTCAGGACACACTTCCTATAGCCCAAGGAGAGTGACTATATATCACATCAGCGAATTCCCACTTTTCAGAGTTCAGGGCAGGTGGAAAAGGAGGAAGGAGCAGTAAACGCTAAAAAAAATGTTTCAGTTCTCAGTTATGTACTAAACTTTGTACCTAGATAGCCATGCTTTAGTGATTTACAAGAAAAGTGGCTTCAAGCAGTTTTGCTTGTATACCACGAAGACCCCTTTTGAAAGCAGAGAGAAGTGCATTTCTCCCCTGAGATGACTCTTGTTATTGCTGCCACTTGGTGCTGTCTGCAGATCCTCAGGTACTGTTAAAGGCTGGAGGAAAATGAAACATTTGCATACAGTATAGGGTAGGATGTTGCAGTAAATCATGAATTTCTGATAAGAGTGGATGAAAGAAATTGGTAGCATCTCTCTATGAATTGTGCTGCCTGGTCCCTTCATTCATCTGTTTTGTTTTAGGGGGTATTATTTGTATTAGATTTATGTGTAGTAGGGACTATTAACCTCTCGTTGTGATAGTTGCTGTGTAGATATGCAAATTTAAGATATATCCTGTCCTGCAGGAACAACAGTACATGTGTAAGGTATAAGGCAATGGGGAGATAGAGAAAAGGGAAAGCCGGTAGAAGTGGTTTGTCCTCTGTGGTTTTGAAAGGTGGATGTGACTGGGAGACTTGACCTGTTCTGAATAAGAGCGCAATTACGCCTTTTGGTCTTGGCCTTTTTTGCTGTGGATAACTACAAGGATGCCAAGAAGAGCAATTATTTTTGTGATATTCCCCTATGGACAGACTACATAAAGATGTTGCTATAGCTCAGGATGCTGGCAGAGAGGATTAGAACTACCAACCTAGAAAGTCTTTATTGCTTACACATGCTGCTCCACTGAGAAAAGCCAGAGTAGGTTTCACCACAGGAAAGGCAGGTAAACGGACGAGAAGAGGTTGTCAGCTGAGAGACAGATGCAATTCAATCCCAACAGGCCACCTCTGGAAACCATTAGGCTCCTGTGATCTGCGGTATATCTCTCTCTGAGCCACAAGACCACGCAAGATTTCAAGTTGACAGTTCAGAGGACAAGTGATGCACGGGCTGGCAATGTATGGTGAAGCCGAATGCCATTTTCTTCTCCATGTACCATCATTAAACACCAATTCCTAAAACATTCGGAGCTTTATCTGTTACCCTGTGCCATGGCTCTAAAACCTACAGAGATTGTGAGCGCCAGCTCAGCTGCTGCTGCCGCCTGCAGATGTCATTCAAACTGCTGGCTGCAGACGAAGACTGCTGGCCCCGAGGATGTAGGCAGCTCTTGGAGCCCTTAGGCAAAGGCTGTGGGAAATGCAGAGCCTGGGGACCACCAGGCCCTGTCCCGGACAGGAACTTGGAGAGGTTGGATTTCACTTGCTCTTTTGCCCCAGAGGTGACACCTTTGTTCCTGTCCTCCAGCGCTTTTGGGTGATGAGACTTTTCTCACCATTTTCTTGTGGCACAGACATGGTACCGGGCTAGAGGTGTTTCTGTCATTTCCGTCATCAGTGTGGTAAGATCAGGCTTCCTTGTCTTGTCTCCTTTTCATGGAGAAGGCAGAAAGTCTGATTTGGTTTGCTGTGGTCTTAACTGCCTTTTCTCTGAGGGAGACTCTTATTCTCTCTCTCCATTTGCTATTCAAGGAGTAGAAGGTGACGTAAAGGGAGCCCAAAAGGCCCCATGTAGGAAACTATTATGTCCACTTCTCCTCTCCCTGGCCTCCTGCTTAGCTTCATGCTACAGCTCTGACTTTCATCTCCTGCTTTTCAACATCCGGCGTGTGCTTTTCTTAGTCACACGTACGTAATTCCTTCCCCATGAGCACCAGGTGGACCCTGGTCATTCAGGATTTGGAGTTGGCTATTCAAATGACAGCAACCTCATTAAGTCTTTCATAACCCTGTTGTTGTTAAACCTCATGCCCTGTCATCAGTCTAACGTTGCAGGGTTTATCCATAGCCTTTGACCTGGCCGATCCCAGGTTCTCCAGTGCTTGTCGACTGCTAGCCAAGCCCTTCCACTATCGTCCGCCCTTCTCTGAGAGACTGTTCTAGGACAGATGATGTCATTTTGTGCTGCCTCCAGGGGCTCGAGAGACATCACTGGTTTTGTCTTGGTCCCTTTATAGCTCTCCTTATATTTGCAACAATTTATGGATAGACATTATTATGTGGGCTGAGGTGCCGTCTATGAAACTGAGCAGCTCACTGTCCTTCCTTCCTCCTCTGCCTTTGTATGAAGTTATATAAAACATCTTTGTTCTGTCTCTGAGATTAGTCTCATTTTAAACTGCTTGGCGCCTTCTGAACTTTGCATTGACTTGAATCCAAATGTCACAGCCACAGTCACATGAAACCACGCTGTTTCTTACACTTTCCATTACTTTGGCTCAATACAGAGTGTGGACTTTTGCCCAGTGGCTTGCAGCCTGGCAGAGTTTGCACATGCTCCTGCACACGTCTTTGCTGACCGGGGACATGCTATAATGCTCCAACTACAGCTGAGATGAGATGGAACTGAGTCCAGCCTGGGGTTAGTTTTCGAAGACTTTTCCTTCAGCTTCCAGCAGCAAGGCAGGGCAAGCTTTTTATGGCCTGTTCTCTAGAGAGAGGCTGGAGCGTACTTCCCTCTCTCTTGTTTCCAGAGGCAGAAGAGGGGCAAGGGTAGGGGAGGTCAGGAAGGTTGTGCGGGGTTTGTACTGGGACTGCAAGCCAGGCCTGAGGACTCGACTGCCCTACGAAATGTCATGGCCAGCCTCGTGGAAAATGCAGCAGAGCACTGAGACAAAGGGTACTGGAAGGGTACTGGAAATCAAGGGGAGGGGCTTTAACAAGTGCCCTTTGAAAATCCTGCTCTGAGCTTACTACAGATAAAAAAAATACCTTGGAAGGATTGCAAGATATCAAAATCTCATCTAAAAAAGGAAGCCAAAATTACAGTAGATGCTCATTGTTATTTTGCTCAGCGAAGAGAGGCTAGAGGCCACAGCCTCACTGCTTTCTCCGTGCTGTGTAGTAGCAAGAGTGTCAGTCCCAAATGTGTTCTTAGGGCTCAGCCGTGCTCACACACCCGGCAGCTCTGCCCTCACTGCCCACTGCCTGGCTATGAAATGCTGACGCAGACCAGACGCCCCCTAGGGCTGAGTTGCCACTCTGAGTTGCGGTGATCCCTGGGGCAGCCCCCACCAGACCCCATTTTTCCTGGGGTGCTCTGACGCTCACAGCACCCCATGACCAGGCTCGGTCTCTGCCCTTCCTGCCCATGCCCCTTCCCTTTCTGCCCAGCATCGCTATTCCCCTCCTTTGTGCATTCAGAAGGAAATACGAAAGACATCTTCTTGTGTGCTTTGGTGAGTAATGACAACATTATCTGTGCTGGCAGCTGAAATATCATTGTTAGACAGCCATCTAAGTGCTTTACCAAGACAAACAGGCACAGCTTTCTGAGCTGCTGTTCCAGGCTTTTGTCAGGGGTAGAGCCAACAGTGCTGCATTAATTCGATACTTTGGAAGAGGAGTTGTTTTACAAACAAAAGGGTGCTGCTAAGATTATTTTTATTCTTTTCCTTTGGACTGTGAAACACAAAGTGGCAGCGTGGGAGAGGAGCCAAGCTGCAGAATCTCCTCAAAACCGACTGAGTCAGAGGAAAGCCCTACAGGAACTCAGATTTTCCCCGGAGAATAGCTGTAAGAGCACCCATTGTGCTTTTCTGGGAGCTTATGGGTTTACAAAAGCTTTCAACAAAATGGGTTTCAGGATCCTGACCAGGAGGCAGTCTTAGCTCTTTTCTCACTGGGGCTGAATTTGCTGTTCCTCAGTTTTATCCCTTTAGGCAGTAATCTAAAATGTTATTTTACAGTTGATATTGAAAAGGTGGAAAAATAAGGCAGGAAAAAAAATACCCTAAACCACAGCAAACATATAAGTATTTGCCTAGAAATCATCCAGTAAAAACAAAAAAGCAGCAAATTCTGCTCTCTGACTGATTTTTGCCACTTACTGAAGCCTCAAAAACTTCAGCCACAAGCTTTTTCATTACTTCCCGTGGGAAAAAAAAAAAAAAAAAACACCAGTGGGTTTAAATTTAGTTTTACCCCTCTTGTTGCCAGAGTTGCTGGCTGGACAAAGGGAAGGAAGGTAACGACACTTCCAAACGCTGGCGGCACGCTGCGCCGGGGCCGGCCGCAGCCCGGCGCTGCGTGGCCGGGGCCCTCCACACGGAGGCAGCTTTGGCTCAGGAGAGAGGGAGCCGCGGAAAGCGAGCGGGCCGCAGGCTGCTGCGTTAGCTCCTGCCTCTGCTGTGTTCCCCTGTTGCAAGCCGAAGCTCTGCTAATCGTTCCACGCAGGCATTGCCACGGCTGGAGCCAGCCCTGCGGGAGATGATGGTGCATCTGCAGCGCAGCCCGGTGAGACTCAGAGCCTGCAAGCAGAAGCTAGATCATACCAAATGTAATTGTGAGCTGGAACGGGGCGTGCTGATTGCATGCTTATTTGCAGGTATCACAGTTAGGTGGGCTTTGCAGGGGGGTGATCACCAGCACAAAGGCCTCCCCCAAGGAGTTGGAGAGGTGGTGGTGGAGCCAGGACCGGCCTCCTCTGTCGGCAGGAGGGCTCGCAGCGCTGCTGGGGCAGCTCCGGCACCTCTCCCCCTGCGACGAGGAAGCGTTGTGCTCCATGCATGGTTCTGGGGAGGCCCCAGCTACTCGAGCCAGCCCTCCGGCTGCCCACTCAACCACATACATCTCAGCACTGTCCAGGCTGGCATGCTGCACCCCTCTGTCCCAGCACAGGCATGAGTGCAGGGCAGGGGCAGGCAAGAGCCAAGGCAGGAGGACTGCAGTCACCAGTGGCTGTGCTGCTTCATCACCAAGTCGAGCACGGCTTTGGCTCAGTTTTCAACTGAAAAATTGGTATTAGGGTTAACCTGGACTCAAGTGGTCCTTGGGTTTTGTAGCAGTTGTGCTGCTCCTCACGGTGAGACCCTGCAGCAGAAGCTGGATAATCTCGCTTTCATCATCTGTACTTTGAATGCTAGTATTGAGAAACATTTTCACAATCCTCTTTACACAAAAAATTAGGCAAGCACTGAGTACATCTGTGTTCACCAGCTGCTGTGTTCATCAGCTGCTTTCACAGAAAAGTGTGTCCAGCCAACAAGGGCAGAGTCAGGTGTACAGAGAAAACATGAGAAAAAATAAAAATCACATACAAAGATATTCCTTCTCAATATGTTATTAAAATAGACACAAAAAATTACCTAGCACAGCCTTTCTCCACCAGAGATAGGAAAAGTAAACAAGTGAATCAGGCCCATGGCAACTTGCCACAGTTGTCACAAAATGGGAGGAGTATTGGTTTACTACTGTGCAGAAGCCTGCCTGTCCCCAGATGTACCCCCTCCTTATTCCCTACTCATTTACTCTGGAAAAATCCACCAAGAACTTTGTGTGCAGCAGAAGTGAGAACAGAATGCAAAGGTCTGGCAGTACACAGAAGGACAGATTTCAGACCATGGTACAGTGAATCTGCCACTAGTTAGTACAGTTGCTTTGACTAAGCAAGAAAAANAAAAAAAAAAAAAAAAAAAAAAAAAAAAAAAAAAGAACAACTGAAAAGGAGCTAGCTATTACTAGGAGCCTAGTCACCATTTTTGAAAGTAAAGTTGTTCAAATTTGCCAGGGCTTATTGATTGACCAGTGGGCTCCTAAATGCACTGTGCAATGGAGCACTGCCCAGCAGCGCCGTGGCTGGGGTCAGGTTTGCTGGGTGTAATGCTTCACTGACATAGCGACACTAAAATAGTATTTTCAGTGCCGCAAGATGAGCCAGGTTAAGATGACCTTAGCTCAGATATCTCTATTTCCATCACAGGCTGTAGACAAGCCCTTAGAGAGGAGCATGCGAGCTGTTACTTGGATCGAACTGAAACTCATGACAGCCAGTTGTGCAGAGATTTCCTGAGTTAGCGGTCACACCTGGACCGTCACGTTCAGCAGCCTCTGATGGCTGTGTCCTCAGTGATTTTATTCAAGCTCTTTCTGGTCCAGTTAACACATTCAGTCTCCACAGCATCCTGTGGCAGTGCCTTCTGCAGTTTGTATGTGAAGCAGGGCACTTCCTTTCTTTTACATCTTCTGCCTGTAATTTTGCTGGGAACCTGCTGGTTCTGGCGTTGTGGCAAAACAGTGAGTCAGGACTTGGCACTTGCCTTCACCGTTTTGCTTTTACACTCCCCATCCCAGTGGTCACTCTTCTGAACCAAAATGCCTTGGCTTCCCCAGGCACTTGGCTACTCTACAAAGATTTTCCTGGGTGTCTGACAAATGCTCTTCCTTCCAGTATCATGCCTGCCTGCCATCCCTGCAGCAACCACTGCACCTGCGGATAATATGATATTCCCTGACTACTTTTGGTCAGGTCATCCCACACAGGCTTCCTCTTTCTCCTTTTTTTTCCTCTCATTGTTGCAGTTTGTCCTCTCCTGTCAGTGCCTTGTCCAGACCTCATGTGGTCTTTGCTTCCCAAATTTGCTTTCCCAAAGCAAAAGAGAGGGAAGAGTTAGGAATGTTGATGGGGAGTAGAAATTTGTGATTACGAGCTTAAATCTGCAGGTTGTGTAGATAAACTCTTTATAGCCTGCTTCCTCCTTCTAGTCTCAAAGAATGAAACTCTCAAATTTAGTAACAAACGATATATAACTATGTACAGGCAGTCTGAGTTAGCCCCGTGTGAATTCATAATCCACACAGGTCAGAAGTGCCAGCTCAGCCTATGAAGGGCCTTGTGTTGAGGTTCGCAGCACTGCCCATGGTCTGAGTCTGTGAGCAGCATCATTCGTTATCCTCTGTCCCTGGTAACTTCTTTCTAGCTTCTTTTCCATCCTAACTTCACAGGAGACAGGGATGTCATCCTAGTAGTATGTCTGGCCCCTTTTAATTCAGATCTCAGAGCAGAATATGGAAGACTGGGAAAAAAAAAAAAAAAAAAAAAAAAAAAAAAAAAAAAAAAACAGAAGTAAAATAAAATATTTACTATTGCCTTCACACAAAGTACTCAATTTTATACAGCCTTTCCCAGAACTATCGGGATCAATGAACACTTCGGCAGAATGGAGACAGGGTGTTCTTCAGCAAAAGAATCACTGGCTTGCCGATCAATTGAAATTCTAGCTTGGATGAAATTGTTTTTTCCTATTCAAGACCTAACTACTCACTGCTGGCTGTAAAATCAGTATTCCTGTATTCAGGGTTAAAATTCTGAAGCATATCTGACAGTGGCAGCAATGCTCCACAGAAGTTTTCATGGGGCAGCACAATGCTCCCCTATTTGCACTTCAGAAGAGGAAGGCTGGTGGAGGGATTTCATTTCAGTGGAGCAAAAGAGACAGGAGGCTGCGAGGGGAGCAGTGACTGCAGTACCAGCAGGAGCAGGTTTTCAGCCACTCTCTGCTCCCTCTCTGGAGAAGGCAGCTTTGACCATGAATAACAAACAGGAAAAACAGAGGCAGGTTTTGAAGAGAAATGAGGGCAGTGCGTGGGGAAAAGGAGCTCGGGCCAGCTTATGTAAGTGTGGGTATAAAAGGGAGACCCAAGTGCCTTCCTGAGAACAGGAGGAGTGGGGCCAAAGAAGGACGGGAACCTCTTCATTGAACAGCAAGTTTGAGAGGTCTGTGTTTCTTTATACTTTTATTGTGGCTATAGCAAGACAAGATTTGTTAGGCAACAACAAATTGGGGCTTTCTTTGTACAGGTAATGGTTTTAGGAAAGGTCTTGTTCTTACCTTCTTGAGTTCCTAGCTGCTGGAAAGCTTTTCACCCATCGTTTCCCAGTGCAGTTTTTCTGGCACAGCTCTCTTTGGGGAAAAAAATCTATGGACACCATAGCTGAAAGGCAAGACAGAGACTCTCCTCTTGCTGAAGTCTAGCTCTATCTTCAAGTACAAGCTCATTCCTAAAACCATGGCAACCCAGAAAAAAAAAAAAAAGATAAAAGGGCCCACATACAGTAATTGAAATAATGCTTGTGCTCTCTACGTTAAAAATGGCTCAGAAGTGAAATGAAAAACTAACTGTAATTAAGTCATGCTAGGATAAAATATGTTCCCAGGTGTGGCAACATGGCCCAGGTGGCCAAGGAGGACACAGCAGGCTGGCTATGGCCCACAGGCAGGGCGCGGCCTGGGCCGGAGCGTGCCGCTAGGCCCTATGCCCTCCGTAGTCTGAAAGCATCGCCTTTAGTAGAAATTGAAAAGATAAATGTCAAAGATCTAAGAAATGTGCTAGTGTGTGACGCATCTTTGTAGGGGAATATTATCTGAATTAACAAAAGTGACCAGCAGATTCAGTGGGGCTTGTGTCTGAGCTTTGCAACGGGAGCATAAACATGGGCTGAAATCCAAGGCTCTACCACGACATGGGAGTTACTGCTCAGCTGCCTCCAGCTTCTGCTATTCCATGGGGCAGCACCCCCTGTGGCCAGAGATTGGGAACCGTGTCTACAGACAGAAAAAGGAGAACAGGGTGCACGGCAGGAGCTGCAATGTGACTTAACCGTGTCCTGCAGGGCAGCTGGAAGCTGGGGTTACACAAACAGCTCCCTCCAGGTGCTACAACAGCATTTCTGAGTCACGCATGAGGCATAATGACTTAAGGAAAAAAAATACAGTGGCTGCGGGTTAGATGGATTCCTCTTCCAGTACTTACTGTCCGCAATAAATACAGAAGTCTGGCAGCTGTAGTATGTGTTGTTGGCATCACTTGCAGCTTACTATTGAACAACCCTGATTAAGGAAACTTCTCGGTTTCATGGAGCACAAGGTGCCCTTCACTGAAACAGCCTAGGCTTCTGTGTCCTTGGTAGTGAGAATTTCAGACTGAGCTTGTACTTTCCCCATGCCCAGGCCTTGCCAAGGAGGACACAGCAGGCTGGCTATGGCCCACAGGCAGGGCGCGGCCTGGGCCGGAGCGTGCCGCTAGGCCCTATGCCTCCTGCAAACCCAACAGCTTTGGTCCTACACGTACCTCCACTGACTCTGGGGAGAGGAATGGTAAAAAGGGGGATTGCAACCCGAGACCCAGCTCATTCCCTTCAGCATTTAGCTGAACATGATGCATTCTTAGTGGAGGATCTGCTTCTCCCATTGCCTGGATCCATGGCTGGGCTCCATGCATTTTATTGTCGATTGGAAATGGTGCAGATGCTCAGGGATTGTTCTGCGGCTAGATGCTTCTCAGACTGAGGTCCTTCAGCAGCAAGAGGAGAAAACGTTAATGTTTAAGTATTTAAAGGTGTTTGTTTAGGCCTTGTTGCATGAGAGCATGTCATACGAGGCTGTGCTCAGAACTGTTTTCAAACCTCATTACAGCTTAAGTAGTCAAATTGTTCAAACGAAAAGAAGTGCTGCAGAGTGAGACATTTTCCATTCCTCCATCAGGGCTCAGCTGTCCCTGCAAGGACTTTTGGCTTCACCAGCTCCAATGGCCCTGATGCACCCAAAACTTCGTTGTCTTGGCTCTTGGCTTGCTTCTTGAAGCCCCCATGTAACTAGCCCCCCTTTTTCTCAATAGGATTTGGGAAGCTGAGCTTGGAAGAGGTGAATTTTCTGCCACTTGGATCTGGTGACCTACTTCCTCTAGTTTTCATAGAAATCATAGAATGGTTTGAGCTGGAAGGGACCTTAAAGGTCATCTAGTTCCAACCCCCCTGCCATGGGTAGGGACACCTGTGACTAGACCAGGCTGCTCAAAGCCACATCCAGCCTGGCCTTGAACACTTCCCCAAAGGAGACATCTGCGACTTCTCTGGGCAACCTGTTCCAGTGTCTCACCACCCTCACAGTGAATAATTTCTTCCTAATATTTAGTCTAAATCTACCCTCCTCCAATTTTCATCCTCTCCTTTCCATAAGAGGAAAATGAGGAAACTTTTGATCTTCCAGACAGGTCAAAAATGGTAAAAAACGATTTATCCCACTCAGTGATGGATACACAAGCCACAAGCCAGAGATTAAAGGCAACTTACCCAAGAAGAAAAATATCTAACTGCAACAAATGCAGGCACAAGTAAATTTGCATTACTTTGAGTCTTGCACGAAATTTGCGGAGTTATTTTCAGGACCTGTAATCAGTTCTTCTGCATAACGAAACACCTGTGTCCATCTTGGTAAATGTGTAACTGCAGGCCACACAAATGAGTTGGTTCGGGTTAAAGGTTGTGTATTGATCTCTGGAGGTTTCTGTGCATCATCCAGTGTTACATTGTGCTCAAGCTTCATTGGGTCCTATCTGGCCTGACTTTTTTCAGCCTCCCTGCCTGTGATGTTGCTTTGTGCAATGCCACTGGAGACATTTGGAAAGGCTCCTCCCTTGGGAAGGGCATAAATGTCTCTGCCACCACCAGGCACTGCTCCCAAGCAGAAGGTGCCACAAGGAGCGTGGCCAACGGGAGACGGCATCCGCGGGGGGGCAGTGGTGCGGACGGAGGCTAGTAAGCACACTCGGTGGGTTCGTTTTGAATGCCAGTTTTTTCAGCTCAGGTTTTCATACTTTTCTGAAAGGCTCTGGGATGACTTATTTAGGTAAATAAAACACGCTTGCTTTCCACAGACTGGGCTCAGTTTAAGTGCCAGCAGTGAGAACTGCCTCTTGCTGTTTCTGCCCATGAGGGTTGGTGCGGTGGCTCTGGGGTGAAGCAAGTTCTGGGCACCAGCAGGGCTGGGGAGCTTGCTGCCTGCACCAGCTGCTGTGAGGATAAAGGTGGGCAGCGGAGGGGACAGCAGCACTGGGCACCACTGCCGATGTGCTGATTTAAAGATGGGGTGGGATTAACCACAACAGCAGAAACTCCATTTGCAAGCCAACCTGTTAGACATGTGCCTACAGGCTAGGAATGTTAACAGGCAAATGTATTTAGCAAGGTGTCTGTCTAATTACCCAGCATCTGTGCATCCCAGGTTTTGCATTTTCAAGTGTGTGGTGATACTGCAAACTAGTGCATTATTAGGCATGAAACACCTGGAGATCCCTCAGTGAGATGAATATTGTTATACCTTGTAAATCAGGCTGGGTGTCAGGTCCTGAATGGCTGGATTTAATCCCAAGCACTTCCACTCTATGTAAATTATAGCATTGGTGAGACAGACATTGCACTGCATCTTCTTAAAAGTCTCAGGTTGCCAGACTTACAATGCCTGGTGTGCTGGCGTGGCTCAAAAAATCTTGGAGAAAGAAGGTGGAGACCGGAGCTTGGTTAGCATTTTGCCTATTCTATGAACTCTGCAGAGCTTGGAAAGGGCAATAAGAGAGTGAAAAGGGTTGCAAGAAACAAGGTATGATTAGTAGTGTAAAAATACAGCCCTGAATAATGGCATTTTGGCCAATAAGCATTACTCTTACAGAAGAGTAATTTCTGACACATTTGGATTTCAAGTATGCAAAGACAAAGCTGCAGACCTCAAATCTAAGGAAGGTGCAACGGATCTATTAGTTAACAAAAGTTGGATACAGGAAAATTGAGAATTGTAAATATACAAAATTTGCCAGTGTGTTTGCATATATAAGTGTATGTTCATGAGGGTATGTGCATGCATATGTGCCCTTGCCTTTCTTGTTCCATATATGCACCAGGTCCTCTATTCTTTGTATAAAACACTGTTGATGTCCACATCCATGAAAAGTCTCTGTTTCTCAGGAAAAACAAGAGTAGCAGGAAGCCTTTTACTGCAGGAGGAGGTTGCTTGTACAGCAGAGAAAAACTGAGTTTGCCCATCCCAACCCTGTATTTAAATAATGAAGGTGCTATGAAGATGAGCACTTAGTTTCAGTGTTAGCACATTTGCGTAAGAGAGCCTCAAGAGTGTTTGCCTAGAAGCTAGAATGAATGTTTGTGCTGGGCTCTGGAAACACAAAGTGCTTTGTTAGTGCCAGGTATTATGCTGACTAGACATACAAAGCAGGAGAGTTCACTGGCGGGACCTTAAGAGACCTGGTTTCCAAACCCACTTCCCCAGTAACAGCAGGCAAATCGCTTAACCTGTCCACGTGTCAGCAAGATTTAGTGCAGCAGTTTGCAGAGACAGCTCTGACTAGGTCCCGGGAGCAATGCAGCTGCATTATTTCAATGTTCTGAAGGAACCAGCAGTCTAGTTTGTAAGCCTAACTCATCACAGTGAAACACCATGTTGCTTCCAGTGCTCAGTCTTCAGGATACTGCAATGGAGAACGCAGTCAGATCCACACTTAGCATTTCCCCACCTGCTGCCATTGAAACTGGCGGCCCTTCCACCCTGGCCTTTTCAGGGAGCAGGCAGCCCAGCTGGCACTCGTCACTGCAATTCCTGCTTTTGTAATGCAGTACGAGTACCTCACCGTATGGATACAAGAAACAGTATTTACAACAGGCTGACTGGCCTTCTTTCCTCCCCAGTTTTCTTTCAGCAGACACTGTGGAAGTGGTTTTCCAATATGAACCTGGCAGCAGATCTTCTCTGTTTGCTCCTGTGCCTCACCGCAGTGGTTTGTGACCGGGTCTATGTCCACCCTTTCAATTTGTACAGTTTCAATGAGAGTGCCTGTGAGGAGCTGGAAAACCTGGCCCGGGAAGGAAAGAAAACATTTGTGCCTGCCTCCATTGAATCCCAAACCACAGCTGCCTATGAAGATGATCTGAAGGACAATGTCAAGACGGACACCCCAAGCCTGAGTGCTGGTGGGAGGCAGAAACTGAGCTATCTGAAGGACTTTGTGCACGTCCTTGGCATGCGGTTTTACAGCAAGCAGAGGGAAGCACGGCAGGGACAAAATGTCCTCCTGTCCCCTACCAGTCTGTATGGCTCCTTGGTGTCTTTCTACCTGGGTGCGTCCAACCAGACAGCCACTGATTTGCAGGGTTTGCTGGGATTTGTTCCCCCCTCCGGAGACTCTGGCTGTACCTCCAGGGTGGATGGGCGCAAGGTCCTTGCAAGCCTGAGGACTATTGAAAGCTTCATCAAAAACCAGGATGAGGAGCTGCTCTTTTCCAAGATGCTCTGCCTCTTCTCTGCCCCTGGCATACCCTTATCCAAACAATTTGTGCATGACTTGCTCCCTTCTGCTGATGCTTTCTACACCCGAGCTGTGGACTTTACAAACCCAAGTGAGGCAACAAAACAAATAAATGCCTTTGTGGAGGCCCAAAGCAAGGGCCAAAGTAAGTGTTTACTGACAGACCTCGACCCATCCACTAACCTGCTGTTTGCGATGGATGTCCGCCTGGCAGGTAAGAGGGGGCAAGCACTCATGTTGGAGGCAGGCTGGGTGGAGGACAGGCAGCAGCCAAGCAGCAAGAGCGAACCCGGAGCGATGCTCCATGCAGTGTCCTGTTCCTGGGGTCCGGTCTGCACACCACCTCCTCTTACTCAGCTGGGAGCCAGCAAGGGAGGGAGTCAGCCTTGGGAAATTTTCCTTGGCCTGGAAGCTAAGGGTGAAAAAAGGTGTGGGAAGATGAATAATAGACTACTAAGCTTGATTTCTCACCAAAAAAGAACTCGAGGTCATGAGGGGCTTCTGGCAAAAGTCCTCAGGAAGAAGGCTTAAAGCAAGCAAAAGCAATACCTTTCCACAGGCTGGAGGCAATATCTAGGTCAGAAAGGAAGTTACCAGTTATGAAAACTGGGAGAATATCCAAAACTAGAAGTAAGGCAAGCTTTTAATCACCTCGGGCTGTCCCATTGCTGCTGTCCCAGAAATCCTTCTGTACCACAGCTCCGAGTGTAGCTGCTTTTCAACATCTTGTACCATCTGCTTTATAGCATCCTCTGCAGTACCAGAGGTGGCATGCATTAGGGCACTTTGTGTACCGGTGGCTGTATTTCAGAAAATTTGCAGTGAAGCTTAAGTTTCTAAGTGGGCTTCCACTGCCAGCAGTGGAGCTCTGGTGTTCATGAAATACTTTTGTGTCTTCATCTTCCCACATACAAACTGGATTTCAGGTTTTCTTTGCTTTTCGTGGGTGCTCAGAGGATGCTCTATAATGCTCATTGATCCCAGCTTCTCGGGGGAAAGGTGTGAGCTGATACCATCAGCTTTCTCGTCAATGTGAGGTCTAGCATAGAGAATGCACTGCAGAATATTTTTTCTAGTGCAGACTTAGGCATGGTCATCAGGAGCAGAGTTTTCCTTCAGCAGAGCAGTTTTTCCTCTTCTGTATGGGAAACTTGTAATTTCATTGG
The DNA here is from genome assembly GCA_013399715.1 of Alectura lathami. NCBI lineage: Eukaryota > Metazoa > Chordata > Aves > Galliformes > Megapodiidae > Alectura > Alectura lathami. The sequence continues at coordinate 32,315 of VXAV01004890.1, read as the reverse complement.
CTTAGGAACACATGCTTGAAGGTCTGAATGTCACTGGGTCATCTCTGCTGCCTCCTCACTCAAAAGGATGCACTTGAGATGCTGTGCTCTCCAACTGTGGGCTGGCGAAAGTTGGCTCAAGGATGAACTAATCAGATAAGCAACTCTTTACTAATAAACACGGGAGATGGATGGTAGCATTTGCCTGGCCACTTGGCTATGGAGGGGCAACCACGACACCTAAAGATACCATGTTCCATGTTCTGCCTCATAGCTGTAGAAAGGAAAAAACAAACAAACAAAGAAAAACACACATTATTTTGCTCTGAAACACGTGTAACAGGCTTATGAACTGCCATTCAGAATCCCTTACAGAACATTAAGTGCAAATCCTACTGATACAACTTTTTTTTTAATGTTGCATGTAGTAGTGGACTACATGATGTTAAACCTTCTTGCCTTCCCCCATTTAAATTATAATTTTAACAAAAACAACTCTCAAAAACTTCAGTTTTAACTAGAAATTTGGTAGAGTGCTTCTTTTTTAAAGCAAAATGTCTGAACTTTCCACTGAAAGCCATCCTCTCATTAAACTTGTCAAGTTGGCATAAAGCCTGTATTGCAGAACGTGGAGAACATCACCTGAAGAGGACCTGAAGAGGTCCATTGTTTCTCTCCTGTATTCCCAAGACAGTTCTGTAGTCTCTCAAGCTCTTCTGGTAGAATATTTACATCTTTACTCTATGATTGACACACTTTTTCAAGTCAATTACCTTTTCTGTATTTTTACATACAAGTTTCTTCTCTGATCTCATATGGTTACCAAAAGGTTGCCCAGCCCCACAGCTTCTGTGCCCCAACACAAGCGATCTCACTGTAATAGAGCTTTACTTCCAAAGGACAGCTATCACTGTCTGTATGTTCATCTTCTTTGGTTCTCCTTGTTTTACAGTTCCAGCTGAGTGAGGGAAGAAGCTGGGTGTCTTCCCACACTACTCTGTGGCCTACCTTGAGCACTGGGTGCAGGTTTGGGTGCCACAATATAAAGGGAACATAAAGCTATTAGAGAGCATCCAAAGGAGGGCTTTGAAGATGGGGAAGGGTCTGGAGGGCAAGAGGTGTGAGCAGCAGCTGAGGTCCCTGGATTTGCTCAGCCCAGAGCAGAGGAGGCTGAGGGGAGGCCTCGTGGCGGCCTACAGCTCCCTCACAGGGGAGCGGAGGGGCAGGCGCTGAGCTCTGCTCTCTGGGGACAGCGACAGGGCCCAAGGGCACGGCATGGAGCTGCATCAGGGGAGGGTCAGGGTGGGGGTGAGGAAAAGGTTCTGCACCAGGGGGTGGTGGGCTTGGAACAGGCTCCCCAGGGCCATGGGCACGGCCCCAAGCTCAAGGAGCTCAAGGAGCATTTGGACACCGCTCTCAGACACAGGGCTTGGGTTTGGGTGGTGCTGGGTGGGGACAGAGATTGGACTCAGTGATCCTTGTGGGTCCCTTCCAACTCGGGATATTCCATGATTCTATTAATAGGTCTCTACCATGTCCTAAGAACAATGTTGCCCTGAAACAAGATGCAAACAGTCATATTAAGGCTCCCAGCTTATTCTGGAGGCCTTTCAGGGGACTGCACACCCCGCTGCATGTTTGAAGACAGAGGTGTCCAGGCCCTCAGCAGCAAAGGGACACAGGGAGCCATTTCAAACCCAGCAGGGCTGGTTTGCTGTTGTTCACGGCTGCCCAGAGTTAATGGACTCAGCCCCAAAGCCAACAGCAGAGCCCTGAAATTTGGCATAAACAGATCCAAATTATCTATCATATCGTAAATTAATAATGAAAATGGTCCTGCAGAAGAAGCAGTTTATCTACCTGCCTGCTTTATTTGCCAGATCAGTTTTATTCTCTTTTGTTTTCCTCCCCACTGACAGCATTTAACAAAACAGCATACAACTAAACAGTGGTGTTCCCAAGCAGCACTCTTGCTTCAGATAACAAACTTTATGCATCCAAAGTCACGTGTAATGCTCCAGAGGCAATCAGCTTCCCGGCACTTTGTGTCAGCCCTTTCTGGGAGCTCCTTTTACTCAACAGGAACACAAAAACTGCCTGGAGCTAATCCAAGGTCTGTGCCCTCAAGCGTTCACCCTTGCCCGAGGGCAGCGCTGCGTCAGGGAAATGGGCAGGAGCCACCTGTAGGGAGCTACACTCCACCTGCAGTCTTGCAAGGAGTTGGACACTGCTTTATTTCTCTGACATCCTTAGTGTCCTTCCCAAGCCCATTTAAAACAGTTACTATCCCAGCTTGATACAGTCCACTACCTGAATTCTCAGTTCTATCTTTTTTTCCCTTTTGCTTAATTCTGTTGCACTGCTGACTTCTGCTGTCCTGTGGGAGGAAGTTTGGCAAGGTTACACAGGCACTGTGGAAATGGCTCATGTCTGCTTTCAGGTTCCATCCCTTGTTCTCATGAGATGAGGGGAAAAAAAAAAAAAAAAAAAAAAAAAAAAAAAAAAATTTTTTTTTCCTTTTTTTTTTTTTTTTTTTTGCTGGTGGTCGTTGTTGTACATCTTTCACATCTACCTGCTGCTGCTTTTTCCTGAAGTTACAATAAGTGGAAGTGCCTAAATGCTCTTTTATGCAATGTCATTTAAGATGCAAGTGTTCCTATGCACAGCTTATTACATACTAAATGTGTTAGGGTCCAACACTTACCTGGATTTACTGGAGAAGAGTTAACAGTGCAGCTAGGCCAGCTTCTATTTCATATTGATATTACTTTAACAAAGGAGTTCCCTTCTTTACCACAATGTTCTCCTAATTCTTCTTTCCACCTAAAAACCATTTCAAGACTTCTGACCTTTGCCCTTCTGACTGATGGCAGTAGTTTCTTTAATGTCAACAGACTATCTGCCTAACTGGGCAGCAGCACTGGTCTATGGCAGTAACATGTTGAAATGCAAAGCTGCACAGAAGCAGCAGGAGGTGAGAGCAAGGCTTCCTGTACTTGTGAACTGGGTAAGAAGTTTATATTGAGGTTTAGCAAGCATCCAGGTATGTCCTTTTTGACCTCCTAGGCTTAATCAACACTTCGGTGTTGTGCTTGCTACTTTCCTTGTTGCTTTGGTTCTCGAGGTGGCCAAAGGTAAGACCTCAGCATGAGCTTGAGCCACCTCCCTCGCAGCAGCCCCTCCCCGGCTGCCTCAGCAGGCAACTCCAGCTGTGTGAGGGCACTGCAGGGAGGGCTGGCCCTGCCAGGTGTGGTCCCAGATACGTGGCTCTGTATAAAAAAAAATATGTTAAGGGGCAGAAGGGAGGAAGGACAAAAGAGAAGAATCAATTTCTTCTTTCTCAAACTGTTTTTCAGCAAATACTAAGAAAGCCTCTCGGCTAAAAGAACCCCAGGAGTTCTGGGTTGATTCAAACACAGCGATCTCGGTCCCCATGCTGTCAGTAACTGGGACGTTCAAGTACATGACCGACGCCAGTAAGACTTTTTCTGCGACCGAAGTCCCCGTCAGCAAGAATGTTCTGCTGGTGCTGCTGCAGCCCATCAACGGCAACGACCTGGACAAAGTCGAGTCCGAGCTCCCTTCACAGCCCTCAGCCTGGCTTGAGGGTCTGTCCCCAAGGTACATCTCTGACACACATCTGCCCTCCCATAGGAGCGAATGGGACAGGGGGCACAGCGCAGCCCTGCCTGCTTCCTCCTCTCCAGCGAGGGTCGGATCCAGCCAGGGACAGTGCAACATCTGGTGCAGAGACACACAGAAACCCAGGGATGCCACTGTATTAGCAGAAGAAACTTCCACCAGCTGCCCAAGGACTGCCCAAACGCCACTGTGATACCAGAGGACACGCTCTCATCTGTCTCTCTCTTTTTTTTTTTTTTTTTTTTTTTTCCAGAGAAATTAAATTAACTTTGCCAGAGTTAAAAATAGAGGACATCTCCGATCTACAGGAATTTCTTGCAGATATGAAACTGCCTGCACTGCTGGGGAAGGAGGCAGATCTCAGTAAAATAAGTGACAACCATCTAACTGTTGGGAAGGTAGAGTACGCATCACTGGTGTTTGACCAAACCTATTCAGGCTCAGCCTAACTGTATAACTTTACCTAAATAAAACGTAACTTAGATGCTGGTTACATCTACGTTACTGATTACTTCATGTGCTTTTACATCTACTTAAACTCTTTAATGATTCTGATGACTCGTATCTTTCGCTTTACAGGTAATAAATAAAGCCTTTTTCAAACTGAACGGTGATGGAACAGACCAGTCAGAAGACGCCACAGCACGGGAGGAAGATTCAGTGCCACTGGAAATAACGCTGAACAAGCCCTTCCTTCTAGCTGTTTTTGAAGAGAAATCAAGGGCAATGCTTTTCCTTGGCAGGGTAACAAACCCACTGCAGGAGACTTAAATGCAAGCACTGTGGGGGGGCAGAGGGGAGAAGAAAAATGATGCACATTTCCCATCACTTTTTTTCTTACTCATAAGCTATTTTTATGATCATGTTGAGTGCTCTACTTAGCTTTGAGAAGAAGCAGGTAGTGTTTGAAATACAGCTTTCTAAAAGCTAAAAAATTGCAACGTTGCAATGTTGTCCATCCATTTCATGTGAGGTGACAAACTCCTCCGGCAGCTTCTCTCCTTTCCTTCTTCCCACCTTGTCTCCCTTCTGCCCCACCAACCTTTTCCAATGCAACAGGAACAAAACAGTAGTCAGCAAGCCATGGACTTAAAACATAATTTTTAAGTGCAAGCAGTACTTACTACAGAAATGTAGAAAAAAAGAGAAAGGATCTCTTCATTCCTTGAGAGGTCACTTTTAAACTTTTAGTTTGGTCAGTTTTGCAAGAAACACCCCCCTTTCACTTTTTGCAGTGAAAGTTCTACAATTATTCACAGAGATTTCTAGCTCAATCAGCAATATTTTCCTTTAAAATGCTGCCAACAGCATGGGCAGGCTCTGCTTGTCCCGCTGAGACAGAATCTTGCCTTGGAAGCAAAAACACATTTATAGGAAGTTTCTTCTTTCTGCAGCCCAGATGGATAGATTTATTTCTCAACTCCATGGGAAAAAAAAAAAAAAAATAGGGCTTGGTAACATTAATGAACTACTGCAGACGAATTCTCATAGCCTGACAGCATTACCACTGATTATTTAGAAAAATAAAAAGGCCTACTAATCCAATACAATTCCATTACTTAGAATATTTTGTAATCTGAGAGGCAATTATTACAGCCTAATAGTGGAGGAGAACATTACTAGCTAGAGCCCAGATTGGTAAACCTTAACAAATCCAAAACGTATTTTCTTTAAAAAAACAGTGTTGGGGGCAGTAATCCATACTAATGGTGGGGTGCTACTGCACATTAATAAAATGGTTCCAACAGTTCAGTCCAACTTTTAGCAGTCAAAGGCTGGAAACATTAAATTGGAACAACACAGTATTAGATCTGATTCCCAACTAAGGAAGAGAGAAATCGGGAGTGAAATCTTGGTACTAAGGAAGGCCTGCAAGAGCTTTGCCTTTGATTTCAGTGGAGCATGAGCTTCCATCTCACGTTACTAGATTTGTCTTTGGTGCTGATGGCATTCAGACTTTAACCGCAGAGCTCCTTGGGGTATGATGCCAGATGTATTCTGCAGAGCACAGTAGCTCATTGTCAACCCTAGTGGCCCAAAGTCTATCTAATGCAAACCCACCAATGCCAGTGGCTTGCTGTCGGTGATGTTCTGAACATGATGGGTTCTTTTCCCTTAATGAGAGGCCAATGAGTAACACCACTCACTCTTGTGAATACCAGGATTTCAAATGCTATAATATCCATGCATTTGTCTGATTATACTGTTTGCATTCCAGATGCTCTAACACAAAAATGCTGTACTTGCTTTATATACAGCAGCAATTAACTACAAATATGCAGAACAGGAGAGCTGCAAATAAAACCACCTCCAAACTGCTTTGCCACAGCTCAGCTGGGTTTACGTCTGTGACTAGATCTCTTGTTCCAGCTTTTGAAATTTGCTCTAAGTCAGAATTATGTTTCATAAGACAGCAAGTTGCAAATTACAGCCAATGACATAGCTGTTAAGCATGAGAGAGACAGCTTCCAAGTATTCATATAGCTCTATTAAGTTATCCTGTTTATTCATTGAAGGCAGAGGGTAGAATCAGCCACAAATGAAATTTCAGACCACAAAAGTTTCCATTCTTACCATGAAGATGGAGTGCAGTGAAAGGAAGCCCCTGGCCATGCTGCCATTAAGTTCTGGGACAAAACACAATTATTCACAGGTGTGGACTGCCAGATGCTGGAGGACTCCATATCCTGCTCGGTATTACAGAGAGAACTGGTGGTGCAGACCACCCGTCCAATGACACCCTGGAGAGCAAAAGGAAGGAAGAAAGGGCACAGATGCATCCAGCTGGGTGCATAAGTCGATGGGTCCCAATGGGATTCATCCCAGGGAACTCAAAGAGCTGGCTGATGTCACAGCGAGACCTCTCTCACACGTTTTTCAGTGGTCCTGCAAATCTGGGGTGGTCCCAGCCAACTGGAGGCTGGCAACTGTCCCAGTTTTCAAGGACAAGAAAGAGGACCCTGGTCTAAACAGGCCTGTCAGTCTCACTTCAGTGCCTGCTGAAGATACGCAGAAGATTATTACGGGAATTACTGAAAAACACCTGAAAGACAATGCAGTCACTGGTCACAGCCAACAAGGGGTCATGAGGAGGAAGTCCTGTCTAACGAACTAACCTCCTTATAGAACAAGGCTACCCACCTAGCTGACCAGGGGCAGCCAGTTGATGTAATCTCTTCTGATTTCAGCAAGGCTTTTGATACTGCTTCTCACAGTATCCTTCCTGACAAAATGTCCAGCATGCAGCTGGTCAAAAACATAACGTGATGGGTGAACGACTGGCTGGCGAGTCAGGCTCGAAGGGTGATGGTACGTGGGGTTACATCAGGCTGGCAGCCAGCCACTGGTGGGGTTCCACTGGGCTCCATCTCAGGGCCAGTTCTCTTCAGTGGTTTCATCAGCGACTTGGATACAGGACTTCAAGGTGTATTAAGTAAGGTTGAGGATGACAATTGGGAGGAGCTGTTGACTCCATCCAGGCCTTGCAGAGAGATCTCAACAAATTGGAGGGCTGGGCAATCACCAACCACATGCAGTTTAACAAGAACAAGTGCTGGATTCTGCACCTGGGATGAGGCAACCGTGGCTCCATGTACAGACTGGGGGACAGGGGCTGGAGAGAAGCCCCATGTGAAGGGATATGGGGGTGCTGGTTGAAAGAGAGGTTCTGGAGCCTGTGCTACAATATGCAAAAGATAAGGATATGTACCCATTCTCCTGGATATTAGCAACAGACATTCTGCTGAGACTTGCTTCTGACACGAATTTTATGTCTAAAATTCTTACTGCATTTTACTCTTCATTCTGTAGAGCTAATGAAGTCCTAAATGAAACGTGTTTTGTTTTCTTCCTTAGATACTAATTTTCTTGATGCCCAAGTTCCAGTTGCAAACACTTTAGTACAGGTAGCATGGTAGACATCAAAAAGAGCACAGACAGACATTCACACCCATGAGGGGATTTGTCAGGCTCACAGTTTAAAACGCTCTCATTCTCTTTCTAAACTGAAACATATTAAGACAGATCTTCTCCCAGCAATTTTCACACTGTATCTCATATAGCTGTAAACTAAACGCTACCAAAGTGCAACATCAGCTTCTAGGCCTGACACTTCTCAGTAACTGCATCAGAATCTGGGTGCAAAAATGCAGGAAACGCTTACGGTCTCCCCAGTTCCACTGAATTCCTCTGGCAGACACGCAGTAAAGCACATTCCAGGTGTCCTAAGCACCATTCCATCACTGAGCTCTCAGCCGCAGCCTACAGCTCATCAACACTCTAGTGAACGAGCACCTAAAACAATGTTCTAATAGATGGGAGATTTGCAGAAAGAAAGCAAAGCGCAAAAACAGGCTTCTAAAGTTTCAGCAAAACAAAACCGTTTATCCCTGAGCATAGCTGACAACTATGCATAAAGCCTCAAATCAATCCCCTGCTCATCCCAGACCGTGTTATCTATTCCCCATATTAAAAAGTGTCAATAGCCAAGTCACTTGCGGTCTGAGTAAGCCCTTTGTTAACCCTCCACTGTTTAAAACCTTGATAACACCTGTAAAATTTCCAGCTGTATAAAGATGCACCTGTACAGAAATAGCTAGGTTTCAAATCACAAGAATTCCACATGCATTTTGGCAAAGATTTCCTCTGAACTCTAACAGCCAGGACGTTAGGCACCAATATTACAGTGATTTTTGAAATGTGAATACTTCAGGAGCTTTCTTGATGCAGCACTTCTTAGAAACAAGGACCATTAAAAACAATCTGAGATAAAAACATTCAAAATCCTAACAGAGCTAACCATGTCCCACGACGAGGGAAAGCTGGTAACTGCAAAGCAAAAGCAATAAATAGCAGACTCCTATTCCCGTGAGCAATTTCTTTATTCCAGAAGAGCTGTTCCTTTGAAAGATTTAGGCAGCCAGCAATAAATATATTCGATTCAAAAACATACGGGACACCGAAGTTAGGAAGACAATTTATTACATACTATTTTTATCATTTAAGTCTACCCTTCTACATTATCAAATTTACAACAAAAATAATAATAAAAACATTTTCTTCCTCTTTCCACCTCTACAGTAAAAAGTTTAGAACTTCTGATTGCTTTCCATATAATGGAAAACTACTGGTAAACTCTCCGCCTTTTGGTGAAACAGAAGATGCACCAATTTGTCGCTTGAGATGCGGGAGGAAGCACTTCACTGCTACTTATTTGGTAGAATAAAGGACAGTTAAATTCTCCTTCCTTCTTTTAGGGACACTGTTTGTCTTGAGTCACATGCTTTCAAAAATACCTAGGATTGTTCCACGGCAGCCTGATCCTTGGCAGTTAGAACAAGCTCTGTAAGGGCTGAGAAGCTTTGGATGTTGCTTGTTTCCAGTCCCATCTTTCGTATCTAAAAGGATACAAAAGAAACATTAATTTTCGTTAAAACAAGAAAAGCTCAAGGAATTCTTCTCCTTAAAACACTCCGAGAGGCATGTTTTATCCTGCACTGATGCGCAGCAAAGACCCCAGGGCTGCACGCAGTGCACCACATAAAAAAAAACTGTACACAATTTTGTTCTGTTAAGTCTTTCCAGTTAACACAGTGCCTCACAGTAAAATATTTAACCGTCTTCTCGTAATTAAAGTCACTTGGAAGTTTTCCCACGAAACAGTCAGAAAGAGAAGCTTGGCTGTAACTGTGCTTTTAGTGCAACTGAAATATTTCTCAAGTTTGAAATTGGGGTTCTGGGCAAAGCTCTTAATACAAACACGGCTACAGCCAACACCATCCAACAGCGTGGCAGTGAAAGCATTTCAGTGAGCTGCAGGAGCCTTCAGTTCTAGTCCAAACTTCTGTGGGATGAAAACAACTCTGCAGAGCAGTTGCTGCAAGTCATTTCTTACCTAGGAGATCTGTGATGCTGGCGAGTAGAAAAATGTAACAATAATAAAACTGAAAGTGTACTGAAATGTAAATAAAACTATAATGATAGGATCCTGAAAAGCTGTGTGCTGCTGGAACTCCTGGTGATGTCCACATGTTCCTAACCTGCTCCTGAACGACCATGAATAACCCACCCCAGCTCAGCTCAGATTCACATGGCAATGATGTTAATGCACGCAATAGGAACACAAGGACAAAAACCCATCTCAGGATTCCAGCTAAACTGCCAAATAGTATTTCTCCTTAAATTTCCATCCATCTGCCTAAATCTTCTTCCTTTGTGTTGAGCCTCAGAAATGAGAAAAGCATCTGCTCACACACAGGCAGAATATAGCTACCTGTCAGAATGCATCCACGGCACCTGCTCATAAACGGGGCTGGTGACAGCTGCTCGGCAACTAATGGTGTGGACCTACACTGAGAGGTTAATTTTTTTTTCCTGCAAATCACATGTAGGAACGATGACTTCAAATCAGCATGTTTATGCAATTTGATATACATACTGCACGCATTTCCTGGACTATTTTCTTCCACTTGTTTTACTTTGTGAATTAAGGTTTCATATTTGGCATCCAAAGGAACTTTCTGTTACAGAGCAAAACAAATGGGAAATCCTCAAAGCTCTGGATGTAAAACCTTGACTATGCATTAAGTCAAGGTTGGAAATACCCAGAGAGAAGGAAAATGAAAAGTAAGGTCATAAAGACATTTCCCTCAGAGCAGAGAAGAAAATTCCCTGCCCTCTGACCTGTCCACTCAGTATTTCTGTGTGCTTCTGAGTTTTGAGCGGTGAGAAAGGCAAGCTTTCCCATTTGTATAGGACAGCGCAGGACAGCACGCATTGCTCGAGTAGACTCTGCAGTCACTCCGGTTTCAAGTCACCCTCATACAGATTAAAAACCAGCAAAGCCAAAAGGCACACAAAGCTTTCAAGCTCAAAAACCTAAGCTGAGCTTCGCCGTATCTCACTCCCTCCAAGCCCGTAACAGCAGCGAACAAATTCTCTCTCTTTCAACCTACTTGCTCTCCAAAATACTCGACATCCAGGGCCAGCTGCAGTCGGATTTTATCATCATCACTCATACCCCCATTCGTACCAACGGGGTTCGAAGCTGCAGTTCTTCTGGCCTGCTTCAACCTTTTCAGGCTCTCTTCCATCTTCTTAACAGAACTTAACACGTCTGAAACCGTTTCATAATACCTAAATGAAGGAAAATCAATGAGAACAAAGATCCACAGAAAAGTCTACTTTGTGCACATCAGTAGATCACTGGTCCTGAGAAAAACGCCGACGAATGCTTAGAGGAAGCTACTGGTACTTCCATCATTAACAATTATTCTGGATTTTCATCACCAGTTAGAGGCCATTCTAAAGATTGCCGTTCAGTACTGAAGCCTCCTTCTTGTCAAAACATTTTTGATCTGTTTAAGAATGCAACTGCTCAATTGCAGTCAGAATCAGCTTCTACTTGCACCAACAGTATACTAAGTAGAATTCCATTTAGAAACAGGACAAGAATAAAAGACTGTTGCTTCATGACTGCCTTATTCAGCTGTGAACAGCCAGCTCTTCAACCACTTAAAAAGATCAGATTTTTTTTTCCCCTTTTTAAAGCACTAAAAAGTTGGATAATCATTGTACACAATAGATGTGTCAAGGAAAGCTGAACTCATTTCTTGAGGATACGACCACTACTTGCTGACAATAACATGAGGTTAAGGACTTCAGTAAGTTCGAAGACAAAACACCAGTTTTTAGATTACTGTTACATTACTAAAGCTAAACAATTTCCACATGCCCTATCCACACCACCACGGTTTGTGCAGATCTGAGCAGGGGTCAGGTCTCTGGATTCCCTGCCCTGCTTTTCATCTGCTGAGGACAAAACACCCATGTAAATCTGAAGGAATGCACCTGGTCAGAAGTGGGGCACGCTCTTGGTTTCTTTACAGCTGTGTTAACTCACAGTGTGGGTTTTTCTGCCCATTCAACAGACACGAAGCTTTTTAACTAATGCGAAGAACGCTCTGTATGGCTCTCTTACTTTTGTGTGCTTTCGGAGAGCGCGCCTTCCAACCACTGCCGAACCATGGGCTGTTTCAGTATGCTTCTGAACTCATTCTGCAGTCGGTAGAATGGCTTTAGAGCACTCTCAACGTAAGGTGAAGCTTTAGTTGGCACTTCCTGCGAGATGACAGGGAAACAAGGTGGGGAAAGAACCTGGAATTGGTATACTGAAAACACAGGCACCAATTACAGCACGTACGTGGAATGCTAAGCGTGTGTGTGAGCCAAGAAATAGAAATTCTGTTCATGGCCAGTTGACAAAGAGGCCTTCATACACCAGAATGACGCCAGGCCAAAACCATTCAGTAGTGCTACACTGTGCAGCAGGCACAATGACCAAAGCTTTTGGAGACGCGCATGCCAACCAGCCACTCGCATTGCAGGGGCACTTTCTGCTCACGCTGACTTTAGGGCAAGCTGAACAGGCACTGTGTATGCCACAGCCTGCTGTGCCTTTGTTAGAACAGCCACTATTTCACGTTATACTTCCCCAGGCTGAAGACATGCTCCTTCTATTCGTATACCACCCCACTACCACAGCATACTTTCCAGAAGAATGCTTTTGGGATAAAATACCCATCCCTTCGCTATCTTCTTCTGAGCCACTCTGGGCTGCCCAGTGCTTCATCTCTCCAGGGGTGACCCACCCAACAGCTTGGGCAAACCTCAGGGACTGCCTATGAACAGAGCATATGCAGGGCACGCAGAATCTCTGACACCCCAAACACCTGTAACTCAAGTTTTCTTATACTGCCATTGTCTCACGTGAGACCAAGGCAGCTACAGTAACAGCTGTGCAGCCTGGCAAAGGCAAATCACAGGAAGAAAGCAAGCCAAGATGAGATCATGTTTTCTGGTACCATATTTATAAATTATTTATTATTAGTTTCTCACCAAATTTTTTAATTTTTTTGGCATTATCGTCTTGTTCCTCCTCTGCAAGACATTTCCTAAATCAATCTAAGAAACTGGCTCACTGGGAAAAAGTTTCGTGACACAGCAGGCAGCAGTGTCACCTCCTGTCCCCTCCTCCCAAGGAAGCATGCCACTCAGCAGCACTGCATCTTATGATACAAGCTGTGACACGAGGGAAACAGATTTATTCTTACTAACCTTTCTTCTTTTGCACCATAGTTCTGCTTCCTGCCCTTCCTTCCATCACGAGCCTGTGCCCTCACCATTGCCACCCTACCTAAATTCCAAAAATACAATTCTTTTTCTTTCCAAAGAGGTAAACAGCAATCACTAAATCATCTAAAGGCATTTAATATGTTCCCCGACTGTCAAGCAGGTAAGGACAGCCCTGGAATAAATCACAAGAGTACTGCACAGTTAGCATTCTTAGCACAGGCCCTGCTGAGATCTATTTTTTTGTCTGCAACCAGCACTGACCTTATTGGTTCTCCTATATAATCTCGGAATTTCCAGTGCGCTCTTCAGGTAAGTGAAAGAGGACTCACTGAGATCCTGGACAATCCTGCTGTTCAGGGTAGGCATGCAGGCTGACAAAGAGGTCTTCGAGTCTTCCAAGGCTCCTATTGAAGTAAAAACGCTGAAGTTTAAACTGAGCCACCCTGCCCAACCACAGTACAAATCAGGCAAACCCTGGATCATCCCAGTCTTGCTCACTATCCCAGATGGCAGCTGGTCTCCAATACAGGACGCTTCCTAAATAAATACATACCAGGCATTTATAAAACATCTCTGCTAGTATCAACCAGTTCTTAGCCAGAAACACAGACACAGGGAAGGAGAGGGGGAAAAAAAAAAGGGTAAAGTGACATTCTCCAGGTTCACATTTTTTTCAATGCATTATCAATGGGCTTGAATCAAAAGGCTCAGACCTACCAAGGAAGCTGTGGTTGTGAAATTCTTTCTCACAGTGCCTAAATTCCCTGTGGGGTAACTGGAACATGCCTGACAAAGCTGTGATTGCACACAAGCTCCTAACTCCTATGGACTTGGACATCCACCCACAATCCCGATCTACAGATCTAAGTGGAATGCACGGAGCAGAACTCCTGGCTGTGTGTGCAGACAGGGACTAGTTCACTCACTCAGCTACACGCCCGAATTTAGATCCCAAATTAAGACAGTCTGTGCTTCACATCAGCAGAGGGACTTGGTAAAAAGGGGAAAGACTGGACTCAGCCTCTCCGATTTACCTTCAATACAAGACAAATTCTTGAAGCCAATCATTTCAAGCTTTGGTTTAATAATTTCTAGGATGTCAGGAATCTAAAGAAAGAAACATAAAAATAAAATAGACACAGTCCTATTATAAACATATTTAAATGGCTCCTCCTACATTCTGCAAGTTAGCAGTGCATCAAAAGACACCTTCAGTCTTTTCTGTACTTTTATTGCATTTATGGGAACCCAGTATCAGGAAAACACAATGTTTATGGGAATTTAAGGTGTATTTATTCAATTCCCCGCCTTACTGTTGTCAGAGGAAAAAATTTATAACTGACAAAATATTATTGACCCAGATGCAACTTCAGAGGGTACAGAAATTCCTGTCTTATTGACAGAAGTACACAGAAAAATCCCCTCTGAAAGCATATTAATACCATACAGCTCTTTTAAAGTTTCTGGATCGTTAGTAAAACATAACCATGGTGATAAAACTCTTTTGAAGCTGAAAGATTAAAAGCAGTTACTATGTAAAAGAGAATATAATATTAAAGTTGAAAACTGCACCACACTTCGGGACTTCAGGGATTTTACAAGCAAAGGTAAGGCTCTGGGGCAGTGACTCAAAACTGCGTGTAAACAATGCCTTAGGGGTATAGTTCAGCAGCTACTGGTGAAAAGTGTCAATACCTGAAGTGGTTTCTCTGCGATTTGTCAGTCAAACTAGGCGGAAAACAGACTCGTTATTTCAGGTGATATTTTCTCTATCAGACCACATCCAACTCAAGCATTTAAGATAAAGTGAAAAAAAAAAAATTGTGTTCCTTAAAAAAATAATGTCATTATGAGATGCCAAACAGCACTGGCACACGGACTGACAAAGACTTCTGTCAGTAAAGTCACAAGCACAAACCTGTTCCTGGAGTTTGTCCAGATCTGCCGCAATGTACACCAGCTGAGTACTGGATACAGAAGGCAAAGGCTGGCTTTCCAGAGAAGATCCATTCCCTTGGTCCTCACCAGGGCTGAGGTTTACAGAAGGTTCCTTCCTAGCAGCTGGTGCTGATTTTTTGCTTTCCTTTGTGTTCTCACTGGAAATGGGCCTTACAGAGACCTGAAACATCAAATTGAGATGTGAGTCCTAGCAACAGCAAAGGCAGTTAAAGTTGCAAATACAGAGACAGCATAGAAAGGGTTTGTAAGTTGTTGGCATTAGAATGTAACACTTGCAAGGGATATCAGTATACCTGAATTACATTAAAAAAAAAAAAAAAAAGATATTTTTGAAGCAGCTTTTGATGCACTAAGGAGCTGGATGATTTAGAGCTCTTTTATCACTATGCCACAGGGCAGTACCGTCCTGGAGCCATTGTCAGCTGTGTGGTGTTCAAACAAACAGACTTGATTATTACCTGCTCTGCAGAAATAGTTTGTTTTCATATGTCAGAACACACAAACACCAGTGGGTTGTGCCAGATGGATCACTTCCCATGGCAGAGACAAGCAATTCCACTGCCAGTGTTTGTGCCAAGAAGGAACACACAACCTATCCCACTGCGACTCCTCTGAAAGGAACGCTCAGGATGTGCCTGCAAGAATTCTGAGCACCTTCTAGGCCAATACGGCCACCGAAGTTTGAGTCCTCCCCAGCCATTCACCCTCCCCTTCACTCATGCCTGCACAAGGCTACTCCAGGCCTTGCTTGGCCTCAAGAAACATGAGGACTTGCTGCTGCCAATCACTTCCACTCTCCCACCTCCTCAAGCCCTCCAGTGCAAGGCAGGTGTTTCACTCAGCTACTCCGTTTCACCGTTGGTACTTCTCAGCACTTTTCATGAGACAATTTAGCTGAGAGAACTGTGCTATTCAGTCTCAAGGATAAAGGGAGATGTTCCTGCTCCCTTCAACTACCCAAGGGGAATGCACAGAGAAGGTGGCATCGGACCCTTGTGGTACAGTGACAGGAGAAGAGGCAATGGACAAGAAGCGCAGCAAAGGGATTTCTACCAAGCAGAACATGTCACCATGAGGGATCAATCACTGGGAAAGGGCTCCCCGAGAGGCTGTGAACTCTCCATCTCTGAATATTCAAAATTAAACCTGAAAAGCTTTTCAGAACCTTACCTACACCGGCCCTGTTCTGAGCAGGAATTTGGACCATGCGACCTCTGGAAGTCCCTTTTGACCCTCATTATTCTGTCAGGCTGTCATGCTGTGACACAGGGAAGGGGGAACTTGTATGGCTTGGAGCAGGGAGCAGAAGAGCGGAGCACATCCTTTTCTGCTCGGAAGGGGGAATTAGGATGTTGGGACCAGCTGACCACGAATTTTTCCGTTTTACAGTCTGAACACAGAGCAACTGATCTCGTTCTACTCACTGCCTTTTTT
>VXAV01004890.1:954-16121 GCA_013399715.1 Alectura lathami | reverse complement strand
TGCAAGGTTAGTTTTCACCTGGCTCACTTTCAGAACCTAATTCAGTGTACCAATATGGAAACACACCTACAGAACAAAAGGACAAGATCATGGCTACTTCTGCTAGTGGCAGAGGCAGCCTTAGCATACATGGAGCACAGCCTTGGCGACCACCAGACTGTAATGCCGCAGCAGTACCGACATTTGGGGCCAATGGCACATTTTGCAGTGACACTTTTTATAAAAGAAACTCATGAACGGGTTGAAAGTTCTTGTTAAGTTTGGCATAACAGCACTTAAAAAGAAGTTACATATTGTGTTTCAAGAGGTCGCTTGCTGATGGACATGATCAATCATCAAACCGTTAGTATGGTGTTCTCTTACCTCACTAATGAACACAGAGTAACGAGCCAAAATTTGCAGACTAAGCTTCCACAGACGGTGTGCTAATAATGGCAAAAACATCTGATCTGACCAGCACTTCAGAAGGCTCATCCAGACCATGTGAGTGGCCAAAAGACAATAGGAACTGCCCTCTAAAAACAATCAGGCAACAAAGGTCAGGTTCTTTCGAAAGATGGCATGAATTGATGCTAATAATTGCATTATCTGAGGTTGAAAAAGTCTTCCAAAGAGACAAAATCACAAGGATAGTATAGAGAACTTATTAAACACTGCCTAAAACAAACTCTGAACATATTAGCTCCTCACTGCTTTAGAATGCTGGCTAATGGCCTGCATTTTGGCAGCCCTAACAGTAGTACTCTGTCAGCACTAAACTATTGCTCCTTTCATAGTTTGTTTGAGGAACCTGCTAGAAATATTTATTGAATATTAGTGAAAGCTAAGTAATGTGTTTGCAAGTTCCAGACAAATGCCTTGAAACGGTAGGATTTATGCATTTCATCTCCACTAGTTTTTTTCCTCCTTACTCTCTTTAGATCTGTAATTTAAAAGTCCAAAGTATTACACAAGACGTGTGTGTATATCATAGAATCATGGAATGGCTTGGGTTGGAAGGGACCTCAAAGATCATCTAGTTCCAACCCCCCTGCTGTGGACAGGGCTGCCAGCCACTAGCTCACTATATATATGGTGTGATACACCCACAGCCATGTGCACGCACAGTACTCTCATATACATTACTTCTTCACTGGTATCTACTCCATTAACTGAAGTAACAGCTTTTCTGATCAATATACTTCTGAGGAATATGCTAAGTTCGCCCTTCCACTACAACCCTTCTCTGCTCATACATCAACGTACGTTTTTTGAGCAGAAACCAACACTACAAACCATAGAAAGCCTAAATGTTGCCAACAGATTTACATCTTCCCCTCTACATCGCCCTGTAACAACTAAGAAAAGTTTGCCCCAGTAACATAGCGCAACCTTTTGGGTACCAGTTACAGGACGCCAAGCGAAAACTCAGCTCCTTCTTGCACTGAGGGAACAGATCCACAAACCTGTTAATTACTGCTGCCAAAAGGGGTGGGCTTAGGATGTGACCACTGGACAGTACTCTTACATTGCCCTCCCTACAAAAATGTATTCCGCTGTTCAGTCAGTTCATCAGAAAACAGAACGCCCACGTGAACCCTAGGGAAGCCAGTCAGTCAGTGATAAGCAGACAACGACCACTGCTACTTGAGCACTGCCTCCTTCACAACAGGGAAACTAGGGATCTTTGTAATGGAAGCTTACCTGGTGCTTCCTCTAGTGAATCTGAAAGCGCAGCTTCTAAGGCCCCTGCTATTTCTCTAAATCTGAAAAACAGAAGTTTCGAGTGTTTTAAATCAACGATTGCTTAAATCCATGCCTCAGCACTTCCCGATGTTCAGTCCCTGTGCTATTAGAAGACATACATGAATAGATTAATGTTTGTTTATTTTCCTCAGCATAAACCATAAATGAGGCCAACAGTCAACAAACACTTGGAAGACAACATTTGATGTTTTACAGGCAGATAGAAAACTTACACCTTGAGAAATTATTAAAACCATGATTGCAAACGTTATCAAAATAACAGCTCACAGCAACTGTTTTTTTTAGGGAGTTTGTTTGTTTGTTTCCCTAATTGATACTGTTTTCACACTAAAAGTGAACACATTACCTCTTACTTTGACCTTCAGGTGGCACTGAGAGCCTTCAGCTTTCTACATGTTTGTTAATGAACGGTGGCATAAGGTTCTGCAAACAACTCTGTACCT
Organism: Alectura lathami; assembly: GCA_013399715.1. NCBI lineage: Eukaryota > Metazoa > Chordata > Aves > Galliformes > Megapodiidae > Alectura > Alectura lathami. The sequence goes on along the minus strand of VXAV01004890.1, from coordinate 13,932 downwards.
GACAGAAATCAATCGTTCCTCTCACAGGATGTCCTGACCCTTCCCCCCTCCTTTTTTTTAAAAAAAAGAAAATCCTAAAAAACAGAGAACCTCATTTTTTTGAGGTTTAACACCAAAGTTGTATTAAAACATCCAACATTTTTTCATATTTAAAGGAGTATTAGGTAAATAACATTGTGTTTCCCTTATGTACAAATTGTCATGCAAGTTAGGAATTTATTCTTTCACCAAATTTTTATCCCCAATGCAGAAACAGAACTGTATTTTCAATTCCTCTCTAAAAAGCATTTTTCCTCCTGCCTGCTTTCATGCTCATCACAGCACCAACCACTTCTGAACCTGCAAGGCTCATCGGAAAACCTGTCACCTGTCACTCCCAGACCAGAGCAGGGGCCTGTCCAGCCTTCCTTGCTCCAGCTCCTCATGGACTAGACGCATCATTTTAAGTAGCAACCTGTGACTGACACATCAGGAGGAAAAAACCACAAGAGAGATGGCCTATCTGAGTCAGCTGCTCCCGAGAGGTAGCACACGTGTTACGAACATTTGTGAATTGGCCTCAAATCCTCACTGCTGTCTGCGCAACACTTTCACAGACAAAGCAGCTGTGTGTTCAGGTCTTACACTGAAACCGGTCAGAGAACTGAATCACCCTTAAAAGTTACACAACTTTTGCTGAGTGTTTCTTAGATGGAAAAACCAAACAACCCAGCGTGGGCTCACTACAGTTCCGCTGTCGGCTGCACTGACATGACTGGAAGGAGTGGCAAGGAAAAGAGTCACTGGGCTGCTTGTGTCTGCACTGAACAAAAGCAGTGCCTGCACATCCACCTGTTCCTCAGAGACTCACTCCTGCAGGCTCTTTGTTCGGGGCACTTTCTGTGACTGAAAAAAGAAAAAGCTACCACTCAACCAAAAATTTTGGAGTGTCAGGTAACACCTCGATAAAACTCCTGTATGACTTGAGGATGGTTACAGACTTCAGTGAAGATGCTTCCCTGCTACGCATGATGAATACGCTGCATTATTTTCACAGTTGCCTACTGCAGGATTTGTGGCCAATTCCTAACTTATCACTTGACTCCAACACACAGGAATGACATGGTGAAAGATAAAGCAGCTGCACTATTTAGGCTTACAGTAACCTAAAGAAAAATTATTATTTTTTTTTCTACCAGCCAGAGCTCAAAATATCTAATGGAAAAACATTTTTTGAACAGAAAGAATATGCTGAAGCTTCATTTCAATTTTATGACCAGCAGTATCAAAGTCTGATCAAGTGGTCACTTAGGAGAAAAGTTGTGTTTTCAAGCAAAAGGGCAGATTCACAGACCTACTAATGGCATGTGTCTGTTGTTAAGAGGTTTATAACTGCCATAGTTCCACTGACTCTTACAGTCTGCACAGTCAGCAACCACTACACTCCTGCCCTTTCCCTTGGGCCAGCATCAATATTTGTACAGTTAAGTGGTTTGGAAAAATTGACTGCAGTTGAAAGTCAGCCTTTTTGCCCAAGGTAACAGTTCTTCAGACCGGTTCACTACGCAGCTGCAGGAACAGTTTCACAAGGAAAAAAAAAAAAAAAAACCGACAGAAAACCAGAGGAAGATGTCAGAGGAAGCCAGGACCACCATTCTACAAAATGCAGTGAAGCACCAAACACCAACAACCCTGCCCCCAGCACCACACTCCTGTCACTTCTCTTGTACAGGCTCCAGCCCTCCTAAGATTCCCAGGAGGAGCTTTTCAGCAGCACTGTAGATTTATCCTGGATTAAACAAACCGCGTGAGTGTGGCTATGGCTGCACCACAACTACCAGTTACAGAACCTCCAAAAATACGGTTCCTTTCTAGCATTACTACAGCTGAAACGGAGCTTTTGTGGGTCTCTGCTTTCTTCTAGCAGCAAGATCTTTAACAAGGCAATACTGCAGGTACATCACACCTGCTGGACAAGTAAGCTAAAACTCCCAACTTAGCTCCTTATGGAAAGAAAACAGCTGGGCAATCCTTGGGAAGACAACACTAGAAGGCCCACAGCCTTAGAGATTACGCCCTGTGAGACAGAAAAAAAGGTCAGAACCATGGCTACATGCGGAAAAGCTGTAAGTTGTCAGTCCTTTAATGCAATGTTTTTAAGAATAAAGACTTCTTCCCTCACAGTAACTATTTTCCACACAGAACAACTATTTGGCTTAGCAATTCTGTTCCTCTAGTTTGTTTTCTGCTATGATTTGTTGACAAGCAGAACTTCCAGAAGAGGAAATCTGACCCTAAGCCAGATCACTGTGCTGTGACAACTCTACTTTTGAAAGAAGCGACAACAAATGCTTACCAACCTTATCTGAAAATACACAGGCAAATTCCATTTGTTGTTGAAGCTGTGGTAGGAGGGGTGAGATCTCAGTCGTTTCACGCTGGCCTGTGAGCCGCACTGCCGCTCGAATTTCCGCACAAAGTCCATACTGGTGGTGTACTTCTGCAGACAGAGAACCAGCATTCCCATCACTGCCAGGGCCCTGACAAGCAACGAAGGTCACAGCCCTTTGAAGAGAACTCCTTGGTCAGGCTGCAGCCAAACTCAAGACTGGGAACGGGCCGACACTGCCACCATCCCCTGATCACAGAGTGCCAACATCCTGGGCTGCAGCGAAACCAAAGCCAATCATCTCACAGGTGTTAAGGTTAAGAAAAGGAGTGCATGGAACTTCTGAAAAGTTACATTGTCTGTCTCCTGAACAACCAGAGCTGATCAGAGAGAGGTATCAGCACTTCCGAGCTGAGTGTCTGGAGTGGAACCACAGCAGTGCGCAACTAAGAACAGCCAGTCTCGGGAAACTAGAGATAGAGGGATCCAACACAGAGAACTAACCAGGAACAGAACCCATGGTATGTTCATTCTGTCATATAGAACCGGTAGTATAGGAATCCCTAGAACTGTTTCCCTAAAAGTATGTTTTGCTTTTCAAATGCCTATAAAACTGCAAATCTGAGCCAAAAATACGGGCACGATAACCTAAGACAATTTTAATCTTCTGCACAAGTGAACAGTTATTTTAGCGTACAGGTTTAAGACCATTGGTCTGATTTTTAGGAAAAAAAAAATTCCATCCCCTCTCTCTACACGTAAAGTCCTCTGAACAGACAATACTTTTCAGCCATACATACGTATGCAAAACAGCCAAACAAACCTGGAGACTTTTCTGCACTTCTATCAACCAAGAAAACAGAGCTAGAAGACGACTGACTAAAACATGTGTTGCGATACTTCAGATTATCAGCAGCTCAGCAAATGTTCTAAATGTTCTTCCCCTCTTAATGTACAACTGCTCCTACTAGTTTCTCCACGGACGGAACAGTATTTTTACACTTGGCATTTCAACTTCTGGTTGATTTTTAGATAAAATATTTGAATGGCCAAGACCCTGAGTCTAAATCTCAAGCACAGAAGAGCAGTCTTAAAAGAGCTTTGGACTGACTCCGTGAAAGCCACTGTGAGTGTTGGGTTTTTTGGCTTTGTTTTCTTAAATAAGCACAAATGGCATCACTAGTCAACATCAGCTTAACGTAAGATGACAGGCTTTTAAAAATAATTCACTTCAAACAGCAAATCCATCTCTTCTAAAGATAAAATACACCTGTGTATAAACCAAGCAGCACAGGTCACAGCACCAGGTGAAAACTTGAAGGATGACTGAAGCTTTATGGGACACTAACAGGTATTAGGGCAAGTTGTGACCCAGATATTTAATTAACAAGTTAACAAGACAGCCCTCTCTAAACAGAATGTAAAATAATAATATTAATCACAATAACAGAACATACAAGACAAGTGGTGCACAACACAACTGCTCACTGCCTGCTGCCCAGTGCTGTGCCAGTTCCCGAGCGGCGGCAGCACCCCCTGGCCAGCTCCCCCAGTTCTGTTGTTCTGCATGGCCCCACACAGGGTGGGGCATCCCTCTGGCCAGTCTCGGTCAGCTGTCCTGGCTCTGACCCCTCCCAGCTCCCTGGGCACCCCCCAGCTCCTCATGTGCAGGGTGATCAACACTGTTCCCATCCTAAATAAAAAGCCCAGGGCCCGGCCAGCTACTCAGCTGAAACCAGGACACTGACAAACCTGAGGGGAGAATTAATTCATATGAAAAAAATCAAGGTTGTGAGATAATCTCCTCTTCCAAGCCATGCAAGAACATAAGTTTACATAAAAGCAGCAGGGAAAAAAAGCTAGAGAACATGACTCATTCAATTCCCACGTGTCACGGGAATAACAAACGGGAAAAAGAACACAAAATTCATTACCTCATGAAACACATCTGGATTTCCAGGGTTAAACAGAGATGGCAATTTTTCTTCTAAGCCACGTACTATTTCTGGCCACACTGAGTTCACTAAGAAATCGTACCCAGGAACAATATCTGCTTTTTCACTGAAATAAAATTGCAATGATTCCATGGTTATATTTTACCACCAGGTTTCTGTTTGGAGGTAAGGATAACTAAAAGACATGCACTGCATTAGACAAAATGTAATTACATTTTTCTTTTGCTCTTCCTTCCAGGCTTCATACCTGATCCCAGGGTCTGAACAATTACAAGTATTTGTAATTTGAAAGCATTTTAAAATTGTATCAGTTACACATTTTGCAAGTGTGTCTAGAAAGCAAATACTTTGCAGCTGAAAACCCCTGCTCTTACTTGTGTATTTTCTAGCTTTAAACAGCTCCAAACTTCAGAGAAATACCATACAGGAGTAATGTGACTCACGCAATGGAAAGGAAGAGAATCCTTCATCATAATTGTTCCAGGCTGTATTTATACATGATACAGTGTTCCAAACCAAAGACTAAAGGCTATCCTGATCAGGAAAATTATAATTGAGAGCAGAAGAGACACAAGCATTTACTTCCAGTTCCGTACACCAAAAGTCTAAACTTACTATTATTAAGAAAATTAGAACTTGCTGAGAGATTAAAATAATTGAAATATTAGTAAAATGTAAGAGTAATAAAAAGCTCAGCAAAGGATGACAAATTAGAAAAGTAATTCCGCAGTCCCCAGGGGATACATCCATAGTTCTGCTAATTACAGCATTCCACTGCATTAACCAGCCTGCAAACAGATGGATAAATAGATGCAATTCAGTAGACACAGATTATTTAAACTTCAAAATGGGCAATTGAATTGCATAAGCAATTAAGCTCTGTTTAAGAAGACAGTGGAAGTACCATACAAATCAATTACACCTCTAGGTGCAGTCATGCAATACATCAGTCAAACTGCTGGGGACCATCCCCACCTTTTGGATGTATGCTAACACCCCAGCTACTTTTGAACTTGTATTTTCTAACAGCTTTACGATGCCTTCTTCCCAGGATGAGGTGTACAACCAAAAGACCTCAAGGCATGTGGCACACTGTACTGTGAACAGTACTCAACTCTACTACTGAAATAGAGGATTGTCTCTTTGCCTTCTGTGAAGGTCTGGACCCCAGCATCAGGAAAATTTGTTCACTGTTCCAAAAACACACACACATCAGCGAGAGAAATCAAAACTGAATATGAATCTTCAGGGAAGGTCAGATCAGTCGTTTGTGTGTGGAAGGTCATTACACAAAGGGATTTCGGAAGTCTGTTGTATTTCCGGTAACTTCAGAGCAACTAGAAGAAACCACAAGCTACTCACCTCGAAATAGCCCCTCCTGTCACTTCACGCAAGAGACGGCAGTGGTGAGGAACAAACTCCAGCAGTTTGTTGTACATGGCCTGGAGGCCATTGGGATGAGCCTGAACGTACTGTTCCACAATCACCTGCCAGGAGAGGTCAGCGTTAAATGTCAGAAAAGAGAGTACAAAATACAGTAATACAAGATCCAGAACTCTACTCACTCAAAGCCTTAACACCATAACCCCAAATACTGCAGCGTTCAGCACAACACTTCCCTAGTTTCCCAGCAGGACACGCCAGCCTGAATTATCCTCTTCCTTAAAGCACGCCTCCAGTCAGCAAGAAAGCCATGAGAAAGCGAATGAGCTTCCAGCTTTCAGGTGTTAGTCAACATGCCTGGCTCCCCACTGCCACTATCACCTAAAACAGTCTGTCACGGGCAATGGGTGACTGGCAAAGGCTACAGAAGGGAAGGAAATCCAATTGACAACAGCATACAGCTCAGGTTTTATCAGGAAGGCTATGCTTTCACTGGGAAAGGAAAGGTAAATAATTCCATCTCTTGGCTGCTGAAGAAATCACCGAGAGGAAGAAAAATAGTAATTTCTTCCCCCTATCTTGACTTAGAAGAACAACTCCTTCACCTCAAGTTACACAGATCAACTTTTCAGTTGCCTTGGTTGGAAACACTATGAGGCAAATAAAAGAAGGAAACAAATATCGTAAGTCCACTTTTGCATGTATGTTTGGAAAGGCACAGCAGCCTAAGAAAAGGCAATTGTTACTGCCTAAAGGAGCACATTCTCCTTTAGGACACTTTTAGGAACAATGCTCACACCATTTTCATGGGTCTCAATAAAAACATTAACTCTGTGTCATGAGTGTAAAATACCAGTAGAGAAAATTAGTTTTAAATAACCTGAAAGCAGAAAAAGAAGAGAGTGCCGCACATCACACCACGCCTCCCATTTAAACACTTATGGAGCAAGAAGAACGTTATTTAATACCTCCATTTCAACAGTAATGGTAATAAAAAGATCTGGACAGCAAAGGGAAAGACGCAGCAATGGTGTAACTGGGGACTCAAGCCACTGAGAAGGGCCATCCATTATAGAGGCAACGATGAGGGAAAGGAGACTCGCTCTGCCCTCTGTTTACACACACCAAGTGAAGCAGGCGTGTATTTGCAGGTGCGCATTTGCAGTCACCACGGCAAGTCTCACACTGTACGGCCGTCCCTCCCCGCAGACACAGCAATGAAAGCTTTGGGCCATTCACCATAATCAAAAAACAGTGTAGGGTAATTCAGTTCAGGCCTGAGGAAATGGTGAGAACAAACAATGCTACAGGAAGATGAGGAAGCATTTCGGGGGCAGAAGCACAGCAAAATTTGCCCCATCAAGAGAATTAGCATAAAGTCCCCTAATTTCAGAAAATTTAATTAGTACTGTGATTGGTCCAACTCAGTATTGTAAACTGATGCCCTACATGAATGAGTGTCTCATGAATTCAGAACTGCCCACCTGATACATTTTTTTTCCACTACAGAACAACAAATGCTTCCCAAATCAAGCCTCGTTCTTGCTCCTGCTTTTGTCCTGGTACAGCTGGGAACTGCAGATAATGCTTCTTCATACAATGGAAAGAAAAGGACATTGCACCACGAACTATTTTTGCTGCATCTGCCTGGTACTGAGCCAGCTGATGAAAAAGGCACACCCCAGGCCTGACCCTACGCACCCTGGTCCAGAGGAAGTTTTATTTTACTACAGTCATATGCTTGGTTTGAAGTTCCTTAATCAGATTTCCCCCCTGCTCCAAGAAAAATGTAGGTAAGAAAAAGAATCTCAACTGGATATAACTGAAATTGGTGACAGGAGGATAGAGAATTCCTCCACCTTTTTTCCCTAAATAAGAACAACAAAAATTGACACAGTGGTAGGCGGTCAGCTCTCTTGCTCTCCCCACACAGGCAGGAGAAATGACCATGTTTCCAAGTCAGTTCATTTTCCCAGGATTCTTGATTTTCTCTTACCTCATCGATGTAGGGTTTTACAAGCACTTGACCAACTAACGCCTCTGCATCTCGTGTTTTGTCAATTGTTGCGTAGGTGCGGAGGCAGTGACGTATGATGTCAACATTTGAAGTCTGAAGGCCTTCCAGGAGCAGTCCTTCCAGAGACTGCTGCAACATAGCTGTTATTCCAGCTATACGCTATAAGGAGAAACAAAATACGGCAGTTGAAAAAAAAAAAAGCCTTGCCAGCATTGCTGGCAATGTAAATTCCTCCAGAAATACTGGACTCAGCTTTAAGTTTCATTTGAAAGGCACATGAGTTCTGGTAACTGTTAACATTACATGAACTTGAATGCAAGCTGAACTGGTTACTGATGTTATTTAACACAGTATTTATTGTAAGAAGTTAAATCAAAAGGCAGTTATTTTCCACTATGCGTTGAAAAAGACATTGTAACTCATCGAGGTCCCCCTTATAGTGAAGAAAAAGGTCAATAAATTATTCTGTGTGATAATGTGTGATAATACACAGAACTTTTTCAATATGTTCCCAGGGATAACAACCGTGGCATTTAACCCTCACTGTCGAAAACTAAAACCACAGTGTGTTCCCAGCGCCACTTGCCAAATAACTGCAGACCAAAGACACTGAGCTACATTGGTAACAAACGGCACGTCAGTAGATCCTTCTGGCTTCTGCTAATCAGCTGCTGCAGTCCGTGAATATTCTCCTGTTTGCTAACCACTTTCCCTCATCTCCTGCAATATTTCTTCCACTAGAGCCAACTTGTTGCTGTTAGCTGCTGACATATTGCTGACCCAAGATGGTGCCATGCACCTTGCAACTTTCTGTATTGAAAGTGATTTCAGTAACACACTAATTCAATCACAGTTGAACTACCAATTTAACAAGTCAGATTTTCTCTCTGGCATACTGCACGCTATATTGTATCCATCCATCTTAAATTGATTTTTTACATGATCACAGAACCTGTTCTGAACAAGCAAAGCCAACAACCCGACTGCTGACTAGCCATGGAAACCATGACCCGACGACAACTAAAGCGTTGGTAGGTTTCAAGTTTTTCATCACAGGTCCAAAAAAAATAGCTCCAGCTGGACTCTGAAGGAGATTACCCAGCCAAAACCAGTACAAAACAGAAGTCCTGGCAAGCATTGTTAAGGAAGCCATACAACAAAGGAACAAACGTTCTCCTGCCATAAATACTACTCTGTTCCTCACTTTTACTCCTGTTGTTATCTGTATTTGACAATTCAGCGGCCAGAACAGTCTTGTGAACAGTTCAGGAATCAATACGGCATTGTTAAAGTCCTGAGACAAAACACGTTTGTATCTCCACCAGACGTGTGTACAGAGCACACAACTTCAGCTATGAAGCAACTCACTAGCTCAGAAGCCATCAAGAACGACAGTTTCCATGCTCATCTGCTCGAAGCATCACCCTGTCTCACACTATCTCCACTACTCACACTCTCTACTTTTTAAGCACCAGCCTTCATTCCCTCTCCCCAGTGAATGGCTAGGGGAAAAAAGAAAGAAAAAGCACCAGTTGATCCTTCACACTAGACAGTTGTTGGAAACAGGCCATCAGGGAGATGAGCTGACCGGCCCGGATACCAACAGTTAGGCACCAAATGCCAACGGAAGACAAACTTGAACTTATTCAAGTCAGCCACTCTCGGGCACATTCCATTTATATTCTAGTCTGTGTGCTGCAGCTAACAAAAACATAAACCTCTGGAACTAGGCTTTGCCATCAGTAAGCAGACAAACTGCAAGATACGTTAGGCTAACAGAAGTGTCTGTCCTATCTCCTACTATTATTTTAGGTAATTTATCTCGAAGTTAGGAAACAAAGCATAAACTCTCAGAACAACACTTCTCATCCACTGGTAAAATGGCCTCCTGAAACTCATTTTCCCCTGTAAATTAGTTCAGCAAACGCTGTGGAAACAGACACTTGTCTTCCAATTATATCGTTCCAGCTTGATCCTGCAAGTGTTAAGTGGGCTTTTATGCAATACTTACTGGTCTCACTTTGTCCAAAAGGGGCATTCCTTTGCTTTGCACTGCATGAAATTGTAGTTGATTGAATTCTGTGGCAATTCTCTCTAAAACCTGACCAGTTAAAAGCGGGCTGGAAAAGGGATAATGAAAAAGTGAGCACATACAGATCCTTTCAAATCAACTCAATTTCATTTGCAGTAGATCAACAGTGCTCTCCCTCAGTTTCTGTGGTTTAATACAAACATCCGGAATTCAGACAGGCACTGCTGCAACCACAACAGTCTGGAACAAAGAAACTACACCACTGAGTTGTTCTGGACCCACGATGACATGAAATGCATTAAGCAGCAGCTGAGGAACGTGAGATCCTGCACCAGCAGAATGAAGCATTTTCCTGTATGGCAACTCTGCCGTCACAGAGGTCAGTCTGTTACAGAGCTCAAAAACTGCAGGAAGTGCTCTTCACCATCCAGACTGGTTTCTTGTTTCCCCCTTCTGTCATAGGGTAAAACTAACGACAGCTATCTCTGGAGAAACCATCCTTCCCTTTTCCTGTCTATATGGTCCCAATGATTTGCCTGAATTTTGAGGAACTGAAGTACAGTCTTGCTTCCAGACATGATCCTGCAAAGCCTCTCACCCTGACAGAGTTACGTTTCTAAAGATATACTTGAATGTTTGCAAATTCATCCACAACAGTATCATAAAACTAAGCTAGTCCCATCAATTAATGCTTTTTCTTTTTTTTTTTTTTTTTTTTTTACCTGTTTCCCTCTAAGGACGATAACTCATTGGTGCCTTGGGAATGGAGAATTTTCTCAATTTTCTCAACTGACTGAATAACATGAATAAGTCTCAGGACACACATCTGTAAGTAAAGAAAAGATTTCTATGTCTCACCTCAAACCCATCACATACTGCTGCATTTCAATTACCTTCATAATTTACAAGTTTACAGACTACTACAAGCAGAAACGAGACCAACTGTAATTTTAAAAAAGCCATTGAAACCAATGTTTCCAGCAAATAAAGTAAAATAAAAGGTTTACCGTCAAGAAGACACTGTGAAAACAAAGTCAGGCAACCAAAACCTCTTATTTTAACAAGTGCAAAATTCTGCACAGTATGCGTCTAGACAGCCAAGATCTTTAATTTCCATTTTCTCAATGTCAAAAATGGCAGCTCCTCTAATGAGCATCTTTTCAGGATAATTGTCTGTCGTACCTTTTTTCTTCTAATATCTTCTTGTTTGGACAGGCAGTTATCTATTGCTTGAATTCCTTCGCTGACACACGACCTAAGGCTCTGTGAAAGAGAAAAGTCAGTATGAAAAGCTGGCTTCACACTTTGAAAAAGCAATTGTAAAAATGTAACTCAAAAATCTGAGTCTAACTGTAAAGACTTGGAACAGGAAACAGGTTAATAGGACTACAGGACAAAGAACAGCTACAGGATATAACCAGAATCACACCAGCCTTCAAGGGAGTGGTCTTTTGTGGTTAAACCACAAGGCTGAGCAAATAGTCCTCAGTGGGAACGTGTTCATTCTGACTCACCTGCCACCATCTTCAAGTTACTCAGCCATTAAAACAGATCCAGTATTTTGCACAGACCTATCTTACAAGAGTTCATTTGTTCATCATTTAAGGAATCTTTTATCTTGTGATTGAAAGGCACTACAGAAAATGCACATTTACTACAAGTGCTAGCAAACATGCCTCACCTATTACCCCTCTAAGAATACAACCATCAAAAAGATTATAATTATTAACATAAATAAAATGTGGTTTACACAGCATAAAGCGAACTCGAGTTTACCAAACGGTGTACAATGACTTCTTCGAGCATACCATAACTTCTTCCCTTAACTGTCCCAAGGGTACTGAAAGCTGATTAAGGGCCTTGTCCATGCCAACCTAAAGAAATTACCACAAAAAACATCTGTAACTCTTCTGGCAAGATAATAGGTGAATTACTATCATTTTACAGACACTGAAAGTGAACTGAGATGGGATACCACCTTCCACAGACTTCAGTTTTAAGTGTGTTGCAAAATAAATTACTTTAATGCAAGTATAAAGATATCAGATTGTTTTTGTCACATGAAGCCAAAAATGAAGTAACACCACAATCTGTGGCAATTTTTCTTACAATAGAAAAGATAAATCTCAATATTTGAACCTGTGTAATTTTATAAACTGGAGTAAAAGAGCAGCAGACATAGTGGACCAGAAATTTTAATTTGAAAGTGGTTAAAATTCTCAGTGAAGTCATTTTCTGAAGATATATAGCTGTATAGTAAGTTTAAAGATTCATAGAGAATCCTTCAGAATGGTCTCATTTGCAACTTCACTATTAAATCTTAATGACGTCAATTTTGCAAGTGTTAGCAGACAACAACAAAAAGTGTTTGCCTTGAAGGCACCTTCCTAATGAGTTATTTTTTACAACAAAAGCATGTATCTAAAACATTTACTATGGGTCAACAGCAATTGTGTACTGTAGCTAAGTTTACAGGAATGGTCTTTCAGCTTCTTTCAATGCAAAGGGTCACTGTTTGAGATGTCTTTAACAAAACAGAAGCCATGCAGTTTTCATATGTAAAATAAAACTCATAGAATCGTGCGCTTAAGCTTGATTCTATAAAACAAAAATCACACTAAAATACATGAGATCTGGACTTCTCAGAACCACCTGGTCACACTTACAAGGTTTGTTGAGAGATTAACAAAGTCGGCATAGTCCTTATTGATGAGCTCTACCATGGCCGTTTTAAGGAGTTTGTAGTAGAGCTCCAGATCCTCCCGGAGCTCCTCCAGCTGCACACGCTTCCTGCAGTCCGATACGAAGTGATCAACGTCAAAATCCGGCTGGAAACGAAACAGGAAAGGCAGAAGGATGTAAGCAAAAAGTTCAGATCGAGCACACGCACAGCACCCTTCCTCTCACCAGGATGCCTCCCCGTGACACCCACCCGCTTCCCTGGGAGCCTCGGCCTGGTAAGAACCGCGGAAGGGGCTCAGAGACCCTGACCGAGGCTGCAGGCCACCCTCGGCCCCCCGGGAACCTGTCACCCCCGCGGTACGCGCAGCGCCCTGCCGCGGCCCCCCCGCCTCGGCTGCCCCCGGCCACCTTCATGAACTCGTCCTTGTCGAAGCAGAGGTTCTCGGGGCCCCGCGGCAGGTTCATCTTCTTCGCCTCCATGACAGGCCGCGGCCAGCGGCAGAAGGCCGGCCCCGCTCGCCAGGCCCAACGCGGCAGCAGG
>VXAV01004889.1:199349-220908 GCA_013399715.1 Alectura lathami | reverse complement strand
CCCGCCCCTGCCCGCCCTGCGCAGCCGGCCGGGCCCGTGCGCGGGGCGCTGCGGGTGCTGCTTCGTCTGAAGCGCGAGTTCCGCGCTGGAGCAGGCTCTCGGGTCTTAATTCGTCAGCCGTTCTTCCGTAATTACGTGCCTTCCTCAACCGGACGCCACTCACAACCCCCGCTTCTTTATACAGCCCCACGTTGGGTGTCCCAGCCCTGCCTGGAAAACTTGGCAAGAGAATAAGCGCGCAGAGCAAAGCCGCCAAACGTGGGGATGGGTGGCTGCTTCTATTTCTGGAGGTGTTACAACGCCCTGAAAGCTTTTCTTGCATGCTTTGCTCTGCAGCTTGAGCTACAAGCTCCTGAGGTTTGTCCAAGTGTACCCCCAGGCCGTCAGATTTATCCACCTCCTCTGTGCAGTGACTTCCCCAGCCTGTAGGAAAGGAGCCAGCAGGAGTGGTTGCCCAGAGTGGTTTTATTGAGAGTCTGTCTTTGCTTTTTACAAGTACCCCAGTGCAGAGCAAGTCTCTGAGGCAAATCCGGGGTGGATGGTGAAGCTGCCTCGCTGGACTCCCCCCACCTTCTGGAAGTGGCTTGAGTCCCACCTAGGAGAGGAGGCACATGTTGTTACAGCCGTGGGCAGGATTAAGCTCACCAAGGAAGAAGAGCAGAAACTCCGCTACTGGCCGCCAGCACTGCTTAGGGGTGAGAAGACTTTGAGAAACACCTCGCCGAGGCCTGGGCGTAGGGACAGGTATGGGGAACTCAGTGCTCCCTGTTTCTTCTCGTTTGGTTTCAGTTTCTGGTCTCAGGAACTTAAATCCAATCGTTTTCAGTGAGGCTGACTCCTAATTTTGGATCCTGGGGAGTTGACGCACTAGCACAGTGACGACAAAGCTGAATAAACAGCCCCCTCTCTCCCCTGGCTTCTTCCTGAGGGATGCTCTAGGGAAAAAGCTGCCTCTGCAATGGAGAAATCCCAAAGGTAAACACACGGGGATTAAAAGGTGCTGCTGGACCTGCAGCCAGTTAAGGACAGGGCTGATCAGTGCGTAAAGTGCAGCGTGACTGGGGAGCAGGTCCTTGGATAAGAAAAGCAAGCAATGGCAGAGAATACAAGAGCAGCTCAGGCAACACTACTGATGTGGCCCCAAAATCCAGGAGGTACTAAGCCACGTGCAGCCAGGCTCAGGGGCAGCACCAAGATTTTGGGTGTTGTAGAGTCCCAAGGATAGCAAGGATGCAACCAAGCAGAACAGCATCTGCCCTGGGTGGGGGTGGGAAATTTGGTGACTGCTTCTCCACAGGTGGCAATAACATGTGGCCCAGCTCAGCACCACAAAGGTGCCTGACCTGCCTGGTTGTGGCCGCTTAACCTGTGAAGTGGAGGAACAGCAACAATATCAATGCCTGCGTGGCCACCATGGTGGAAGGCACTAACCCCAAGGGTCTGTAGCCTGCACCTTCACCCCCGAAAAATCCTCTGAGCAATTTTGTATCAAACTCTGATGAAAAGAAACCTAGCTGGCTGGTAGGAAAAAATAACAGATTTACCCCAGGGCACCCTGCCCTTGCTTGGAGTGCTCCCCCACATAACCTGTCCATACCTAGGGCTCATGCGTGTACACAACGGCGGGGGGTGATGTGTAGTGGCACAGCACGTCACTAGGGGGCTGTAAGTGCAGCATGGGATGCTCCTGCAAGAGAGGACAGAGGCAGGGTGAGTGGTGGCCGTGAGAATGAAGGGAGGGCGTGTTCATCCCATCCCAACCCAACCCAACCCAACCCAACCCAACCCAACAACTCATCTTAACCCAATTCGCCTCAACCCAGTCCATCCTAATCCAACCCAAACCATCCATTCATCCATTCCCAGCCCGTCCCATCTCAGCCTAACATCACCATCCTCTCCACTTACAGGTGACAATGCCCTCTGATGGCAGGATCCCCATCAACATAGTAGTCCATCCCCCGTAGGCAGTAGTGGCGTCCGGAGCAGGAGCTGAAGTAGCCCTGGAAGGGTTTTCTCCCTGACGTGATGTACACGGTCTGCAGGGGTGGCGGTGACAGCCATGACAGCCTGTGCAGGATGCCACAATCCCTTTCTGCAAGCAGAGGGATGGCGAGGGTAGGGGTGAGGAGATGCAGGCAGAGGTATGGCTACAGGTGGAGCTCCGGATAAGGGCAGTTACCATATTGGCTGAGGCAGGGAGGTTGTGGGGAGTATGGCACGGGAATGCTGCGCAGAAGTGTCTCCATCCTCTTCTCCTGCAAGGAGCGATTGCAGCATTACCACCCTTTCACTGCAGATCCTGAAGTGTCGGTGGCACCTAAGGCTCCAAATTTGGGGGGAAAAAGGGCTGGGCCATACCTTGGGAAGCAGGGTGAGATAGGTGCTGTACTTGTTCCATCCTGCACTGTTATAGGGATCTGCTCTCCAAGTGATGTATTTGTTCTCATTGACAAAAACCGGGCTGTACTTCTCTACAATGCAAAGGTGACAGGCAGGACTGGCCCACGGGGCAGGAGGCAGCCTGCGGGGCCGGGAACATGGGGATGCAGCTGGAACATCCCAGTTGCTCCCTGTATCCCACAGACACGACACCATGGGCTCAGAGGCGTTTCAGAGGTGCTGCTGCTGGGGTCCTTGTTAAGGGCCAGCAGGCTGTGACAGAGGTGACCCACCTCCATGCCATCAGTCAAGAGACAATGGAGGCAGGGTGGGTGGTGGCCCTGAGAACGAGGAAGGGTGTGTGCATCTGAGCTTAACCCAACTCAACCCAACCCAACCCTGGGGACCATGAGGGACATGTCCTCCAGGCATCACCAACCACCAGTATGTACTGAGGAGCCACCAGTGGGGCGAGCTCAGGGGAACAAAACTTAGGGATGGGGATGAGTGGCCACAGCAAGCCACAAATGCAGATGCCAGATGAGGGTCCCTGTGCCACCACTAGGGGAATGCAGGATGCAAAAGTAGAGGTGGACTTAGCTGCACCTGGACCTAGCAGCTTCTTGCCTCGTGGTCCTTAGGGACATGCCCCGCGTGACATGGGGGGACAGATGTGATCTTGCAGTACCTTCACGTGTCATCAGCCAGTACTTCTTGGGCCAGTAAGCAGTGGGGTCAATGGCATTCTGGTACAAGTAGTCCTCCATTACCGCCTTAGTCAGCTTCTCCAGCTGACCTTGGTTGGACGCATTTTGCTGCCAGAACCTTCTTAATCCCTAGAGACAGAGAAGAGTAAGGCGAGACACACAGGTGTTGTGTCAATGTCTGCCTTTGTGGGCATTGGGAAGCATGGTAAAGCCGATTATCAGGCAGGACCTAACACTCGAGATGTGCCCCAAGACCCACCAGGAGGGTGGACATTGCACAGTGGGTATGTGTCGGGGTCAGAAGGTGGATGAGTACCCCCAGCTCCTCTCCCTTGCTTCCACAGTGTCTAGGGGCATCCAGGTGCTTTGCAGAACAGAGGACGCAGTGGGCACACCAGGGCTGCCACATTTCAGGCCAGCAGAGGTAGGAGAAGGAGCTATGAGACAAAGCCTAGCTACAGCTGGCAGAGGCCAAGAGGGCTGAGGTCTTCTAGGGTGCCCAGGCTGCATGAGCCAGTTCTGTCCCCTGCACAGCAGTGACATCATTCTCCATGCCCTCTGCTGGCTTCTAATTATAATGCAGATGCTTACGACACTGCAAGAGATGAGCAGGTTTGCAGTGTACTTCCCATGCCTGTTGGTTGGGCTGTGTGGTGAGAGCTGCGTGGCCATGGCACATATGGACCCACATGGGTCCATGGCAAGGCCACAGCTCAGGGGTCCCTCCTCCTCTGGAAGCAGGGCTGTGAGACGTTTTGCTGTGATCAGAAGTGGGCTGAGCAGAGCCGCAAGGATGTGAGCTGGGGCAGCTCCCAGAGCCTCCATTCTGTCCCCACATTGTGTCACCCAGTGGTGCTGGGCTGTGCCCTGCCACTGCCTCAGTTTCCCCCTCCTCAGTGGATGTGCTCTGAAACATACTGATGGACTGAGCTGACATGTGGGAGCTTGTGCTCACCTGCCCCATGAGCCCAAAGCCCCCACTGGGTGCAACTCCTCAGACACCAAGCCCAGGGGACAAGAAGCCAGCGAGCACAGGATGTGGGGTGTCAGACACTTGCTGACCAGGGAACATGAACCCCCTCTGATACAGAACACTTTCTGGGCACCCCATGAGTTCCCCATGCCACCCATTGCTGAGCCCCAAGCATCCTCAGCCAGACTGGGGGGAAGAAACCCTGAGGCATTTACCTGGGTCACAAATTTGTTTTCTTTACATAGCTGCGGCGGAGACTTCTCCAACTTTTTCAAGGAGCACGGTGGCCGGTAGGAGTCGGTGTAGGTGCTGACGGGGGTTTTGTGTTTTTGGTTGAAGAGGAACATGGTCTTATGGACGCAGGGGCACTGAGTCCTGCTGGCTTTTCGGGTGGCTCAGTGGCACTGCATGAGGCTGGGGTTTCCCAGCCCACGTGGCCCTGTGTGGTAAGGGAACGGGGTTTCAGTGGCACTGTTCTGATGGTGACTGGTGGAGCTTACGGCATTGGTGATGTCATAGTGTGGGCGCAAGGGGATTTGGTCACATTCTGTCAGTGCCATGGCTGTGCTCCAAAGGACAGCAAATTCTGGAGCAAAGCACAGTGCATCCCTGCATCCCTCCCATCATCCCTCCACCTCCCCCACCATGGGGACTGCTACATCTCCTTGGCCCTGTGCTTCCTCCCCTCCCACAGGCAATTAGATTAACGAGGGCAGGAAACAGTTCCAGCTGGTCCCAGCCAAGATTATTGTGTTTTGGGAGGTGTGGGACCATGGCTCCCAAGCATTGCAGTGATTGGTGCTTTTCCAGGCCCTCTCTCCTGTATTTCCTTGGAAGTTGCAAAGCAGCACCACGCTGCTGCAGCCACCACCACGGGTCATGGCACTGGACTCCTACCTGAATGTGGCATTGGTCTGTGATTTTGGGGTATCCAGGGGAATGACTGCCTATTCTGGGGAGCTTACTCCTCTTTTTCATTAAAAAGCTGGATTTAGGTGACCCTGCGTGGCTTGTTTGCTATCTCAGGGGTGGGCTCTTCAGGGCTGGTGCAGGTGAGCGATCCTTCATCCAGCTCAGCGCAGGCCACTGGGTTACACCAGGAATGCCTTTACACAAACCATGTGTGCTTTCTGCCCAAACCAGGATGCTGAACAGAAACCCTTGCCCTGGGCTCCTCCAGCCCAAGGCTCCCTGTGCTGGCTCTGTTTTTCACCCCTTCTGGCCAGCCATGGCAGGTTTAATTGTGCCACACAGCACTGTGCCACACCAGCTGCTTCTGCTGGGTTCCAAGAGGCTCATATGGACCACAGCATGAAGACTGGCAAAGCTGAGCCCCACTTCCCACCCGCAGAGAGAGAGACACCTCCCAGCCTTGGCACAGGGAACCCAACGGTTCATTGCTTAACAGCGGGGCAAGAGACTGGGACTGCCCCTGCCAACACAACCCATCAGTCACAGGGAGAGGAGCAGTCTTCTGAGGTGCTTCCTCACAAGGGAGCTCAGGGCTGGGTTTCTAAGTCTGCTCATCCCCAGGGGTCACCCCACTGAAACCCACCCCTCTGCTCCCAGGGAGCTCCTGTCTTCCTTGACCTGGAGCTAGGGGATGACCAGGGGGACATCAGTGCAGAACCCCCTGCTCAAATCTCTGCGTGAGTTTGCTCTTGCTCTTCAGTCAGCGTGTCTCTGCCATGAACAGTCACACCAGCACCCTAACACCAGTGCTGTCCACCCAGTTGTCAGCCCCCCAATTTCAGTATCAGCAAAAGCTGTGGCACAGAATCATAGAATGGCTTGGGTTGGAAGGGACCTCAGAGATCATCTAGTTCCAACCCCCCTGCCGTGGACAGGGCTGCCAGCCACTAGATCACTGGATAAAACTGCCCAGGAACCCATCCAGCCTGGCCCTGAACACAGCCAGGGATGGGGCAGCCACAGCTTCTCTGGGCAGCCTGTGCCAGCGCCTCACCACTCTCTCAGTGAAGAATTTCGGGGCACCATCCCAGAGTCATTTGTATCCTCTCACCCCACAGTCCGGCTCATTCCAATGACAAAGACTGGCAGGCTGGCTTTCATATGTATGCTTTTTAATATCATTAATTGTTACACTACACACAACCAGTAACAATGATAAATACTGCCATGGAAATGTTAAAAAAAATATTATATGTTTCATGTTTTTTCAAAAAAACACATTTTTAAATAAATTAATGCATAAAACTGATGGTAGAAGAAAAAGAAAACCCAAAACAAACCACAACACAACTGATCTGTTTAAGGCAATACTCTACACGGACGGGAACAGAAGTACAATGGTGTGCTACATGTTCTGAACAGGAAAAAAAAAGAAGAAAAAAAAGAACATACCAGATGCACACTGATGCTTTGGGAGTAAAAACCTCCCCAAATCAGATAATGAAACCAATGGCCAAGTTAAGTGCAGCATTAATACACTCTGCATGTCAAATGATTAGCAGGTTCCTAACATGGACTAAGGTTAAGCTACAACAAATTTATCTTCCTAATTAAAAGGTTATTCAGGTCAAACCCTACATTTAACGCTACTTCGCATTTGGCTGTTTCAGCTATGTTTCACTATATGCAAGGACAGCCGGAAATGCATCTCCTGCTCTGAGATTAACGCAAAGGTCGGGAGGTCTCTCCTGAAAGGCCTCTCCATTCAATATATCCCAGAAGGATCCCATTTTCAGTGACCCACAAAACGCCTCCCATGCAGTGCCAGGCACTGCATGGTAGAAGGAGACCTTGGAAGTATTGGCTTGGGTTTAGTTTCTATCAAGCTGAGGACATGAAATGGAAGTTTGGACTTGATCCAGATGCAGAATAGGG
The DNA here is from genome assembly GCA_013399715.1 of Alectura lathami. Lineage (NCBI taxonomy): Eukaryota > Metazoa > Chordata > Aves > Galliformes > Megapodiidae > Alectura > Alectura lathami. Next base: position 213,999 of record VXAV01004889.1, on the reverse strand, counting down.
CTGCCTCCCTGCCTGTCAGGTCATCTGGAGCCTGCTGGAAGCACAACCTGCTCTTTGCCAGCACAGGAGAAACCCAGCCTGTAGCCAGACTCTGGATACAGCCCTGGCATTTGCTACTGAAGTTGGTGTGATGCTCCATACCTGCCCCAACAGCCCATCGACCCCAATTATTAATGCAGCCCAGAACTTGGCCACTGGAAGGTGGAGAGTAATCTTAATGCCAAAAATATCCCCCTCTTCCTCCATATTGAAAAGAAAAGGGACAGTAGCCACTTCCTGTCAGCTTCCCCTGGTGGATCCCCATCAGCTGCCACGTACATAAGATCGGTGTGCTGACTCTCAGCAGCAACGACCCAGTACGTTCCAGTAAGGTGCATGTCTGCAGGGTGCTGCCAGGGGGCAAAGAAGCTTTCTGGGACATGGTCAGAGCCTCTTGTACTGCCCTGCTGGAGTGATTGTGGAGGAAGCTATGATACACAAGACGAGAAATCCAAGTGGAGTTACTAAAAATTAGGACTTGTGATGGCCAACAGCTGTCTGGCTTGCCTTGGGTTTGGGTGGGAGAGGGGGATGCAGGACGGGGCTGAGAGTCATTTTGCCTCTGTTGCTCATCACTAGTTCGAGGGGAAAAAAAAAAAAAAAAGATGATGGCTGCTTTGAGAAAAGAGGAGTGAAAGGAGGACATGTGCAATATAACAAGGCTTGCGATTCTAGAACTAACCACTGGACACGGATACCAAAGTTTACCTGTGACAACTAGTTACACTTCTATCACTGCTGCTGCTTTACCCTCTTCCTTGTCTGACCCTCCCATAGCTTGGGAAGCTGTAGCTCTTGACGTGATGGTTGGCATTTGTTCTCCTGCCCTGGCCCCACTCAGCACACAAGGGGACTCAGCTGCAGGATGTGCAGTGAAGTAAGGAAGTCGCACATTAGACACAGAGCAGCTCTGCATGCAAGTGGCACCTGCTTTCAGAACCCCTTAGAAAGCTATTTAATGGTGGTTCGTTTCCTTCTTTATTAAACTGCAAAAACCCCTGTGGGAGGATTTTAAATGGTTACAAATGTGCAAAAGGGGAGTAAGGGGAATATCTTCCTGAATTTTCTCCCCTGCAAAGACTTCATCCTCTGCTAGAGCTATCCTCCCTGCAGAACTACAGCCTTACCAGCACTTGTTTCACAGCTGACAAGGAAATCACTCTCAGCTGTCCCATCTGTGCCTCCCCATGGGTCTCAGCTTCATGCAGGGATCTTGGGTCCCAGACTGCCAGCAGTGATGACCCTAGGAGGGTGATGGTGGCTCACACCAAGGTGTTGAAGTCACCTGGATCACCCTCCGCCCCACAGCCTTCACCTGGGTTGCTCAGGTAGGCAAAGAGAAATCCTGGCTGGCTTCTTGGCTCTCCCACCATCACGCTTGCTGGGTCTCCCACTGGTCTGATGTTTGCTTTGGGTTTGTCACCACACAGAGATGGCTACAAGCTGAACATATCTGCTATCCCAGCCAGCTTTTCCATGCCAAGAAACAGAGCAGGGAAATCTGAGCTGGAGAAGGAGACAGGTGATAAAAACCAGAAGAGCTGCTGTGAAGAGAGTTTGCCCAAGTTCCCCAGCTCTCCGTGGGTCTGTATCACATCTCCCAACAAACTTTGCATCTTCCAAATCATGTGGGCTGAGGAAGATGGGAAACAAATGGAGTTCCAGCTTTTTTGGGACCAGTACAGAAGTGAGAAGGCAGCCCAGGTGGAGCAGTGCTTCCTGGAGACCTCACCTGGGGCAGCAGAATGGCAGCTGGGGGAAGTCAAACACCTCGGCAGGTAACGGGACCTCTCTCAGCACAGCCTTTTGCTTTCCCTTTGCTTTGCCTCCTACACTCGTTTCCAGTGCCAGGTCTGAGACAGCCACATTTTAATGAGGCTTCTTTCGTACCTTCCACTCCCTGATGTAATCCCACCATGTCTCACCATTTGTTACTATGGAAATGGCTGCTTCACAGACCGGGCACAATCAGCGAGCTGTGCTTCTCCCAGGGGCAAATCCATCTTTTGCTCAAGCAGCTCACAGAAGGAGAAAGGCTCAGACCTACCACCAGTTTCTGCTGGCAACTGTGTCTGGTTATCAACGGGAAGAGTTGTTCTCTGCAGGCACCAGGGAAAGCCGCAGTCTGTCCTGCTAGAGTCTGTGTGTCCTGCTCTGTGGCCTTCTGCATGCTTGCATGTGCCATGGTGTTCTGCTCCATGTAGCCTCAATTAGCCCCTAGCCCCTACCTTCCCAGCAAGCTGCTCAGAGCAGACCTCAGCATCTAGCTGCTGTGATCCTGGGATTTCCACCAATGCCAGGGAGAGCGAAGGACGGGTTGTAGCTGTAATTTTTTTGAAAGCAATGCAACAGCTCTACTGCACCATGCAGGGAGTGAAAAATCAGACGCCAGTCTCTGTGAGAAACCGGCACCTGGTTCTTGTGGCATTAACCTTCTGCATGGAATTCCGTGCCACAGTCTCTTCCTCTGTGCTAAGCTTCTGGCTCTGCAGGCCTGTCTGGCAAGATGCAGTTCAAGGCTTGGAGCAATCTCCTGCACAAGAAAGCCTTGACAGGAAATGACAAGGATGCCTTGTCCTCCTAGAGGTGAGAGCACCTTAAAATGAACACCTTCCCATGCCTTCCCCCAGCCCAGTTTCCCCCGTGGCACTCTGTCCAGATATGCAAATGTTTATTTTGAGGCATGAGAAGCAGAGAAAGAAAGGAGTTGCAAAGAGGCAGCTCTGAAGGGTGTCAGAGGCCAAAGGCAAGGTACATTCAGGGTGGCACATGCAGCCTGTGCTTGCTGAGACAAGCAGCAGCCAGCTGACAAAGCCTGTTTGGTCTAGGCAAGAGTGGCCGTACCCCATGTGTGCTTGAAGGAAGAATGGCAAAACAAAGGAAGAGCCCAGATAAAAGTGCCTCAGATCATTACATCAATGCTAAAAATAAAAGCATGAAAATGACCTGGGAATATTCCCAATAAGCCCTTCAATGCACTCTTCCATCCAATTAGAATTCACTATCTGAGCTGTAAAACCACCTGCACTCCAAAATTCCTTAACTCTACTAGCAGGGGATGGTGCTGTTGGGCCACCAAGTGTTATTACATGTTCCCTGTGTCTGCATGCATACTGAGAAGCCAGGTGTGCAAGAGCCAGCAGCCATATAACTGGGAAACATATCCTTGCCAAACATCCGTCCCCAAAGCTGTTTAATCTCTCTGCTAAGCTCCACCCTTCAGCCTTCTGGCACACATAGGCGACACTGCAAGCTGGTAAACAGAGGGAAAGTAGAATCACAGGATCATAGAATGGTTTGGGTTGGAAGGGACCTCAAAGACCATCTAGTTCCAACCCCCCTGCTGTGGGCAGGAAAGCAGAGTTGCATTGTTGTTCTTTGCAGAACTTTGAAAATACGTGTAAAGCTCTTACAGCATGCTTTCTGCACCTTGCTTGCAGAGCTGTCCTATCCATGGTGCCTGCCACACACTTGGCAACATCCATTCAGGGTGGTAGTGTCCTGGTAAGGGAAGTTTCTCCCCAGTGCTGCAGAAGGCAATGGATGTCAAGAGGGGATGTGACTTGCCTGATGGAGCAAACACGTTACACATGCCAAAAGCAGCAAGGGACTCCACATTTCATTCTGTGCTCTGATGGTCCAGCAGATTCTCTGCAGTAGTATTTGGCTGCAGTGCCAGCTCAGGGACATGGTGTTTCTTGTGTGTGCATCTGAAAGGGAGCTTTGCTCCTTGCTGGTATCAGCACTGTTCTGAGATAGATTATTAGCTTGGACAACTGGGACCTGCCCTAGGCCAAGGCAGCACTTGGCAGCCTCTCCAGTTATTGCTTGTTTTCCTTCTATCATTCCATCTGGTGCCCAGCTGGGTTTTTCCTTCCTGCAAAAGTATCTTCATGTTTCCATTGAGTCACATGCAGTGCGCTGCACTTTTCAAGCTTCCTGCATGCTGTTGTACAGCTTGCAGGCCACCCTGAGGACAAACTCTGCACGGAAAGGGAAGGTTTCCGCCCAGGATCTCAGACCAACGTGCCAGCCAGCACACAGCTGAGCAGAGCAGATGCCTCTTTTTGGGAAAGGAGATGGACAGCCAAACCAGACGCAGCTCAGTGTCTAGTCCATGGGTGAGCACAGCATCCTGGGTCCCTTTTGAAGTCTGTGCTGCAGGCTTGGCCATCTGTTTCTGCAGTTGCAAGGCATCTGCAGGCAAGATGACCAGAGGAGCACAGCAGACCCAACAGCCAAATGTACACATTAGGGGTAGACATGTAGCGACATCAGATATGATCCAGTGCCTCTTCCAAAGGTCGGCTTCAAGACAGGTTTGATAAAACATCAGATGAGCCTTTGGGATGGTCACCTAGACATCAGCCTTCTTTCAGCCGAAGGTTATACAACCACCAGAAAAGCACATAAGACCCTTCTCTCTAGGGTCCTTCCTCACCTCTGGGAGGACACACAGACAATTGGAAATGGGGAGTTTGCAGACTCCCCACCGAGTGCTGAGGCCTTGCAGTCCAAAGCCAGCTCATGTTAAAGGGTAAAACCAACGTCTGATAAGAGGATTTGCCTAAACTCAAGTAATTTGGAGAACAAAATTACTTACAATCCTAGCAAAAAGCCAGTCTGGCTCTAGGAGGCATCAAATGCAAATTCCTTTGTTGGAGGCTCCAGCATCACTATAAGAAAGCTATCCTATTTACACAGCAATTCAGACGGACAGTAGTGCAGCCTTTCATACTCCATGGTGTTCCTCCATCTGGTATTCTGTGCACTTTGGACTGAAAACAGCGCCTGAGAAGACCATTTGGTTTGGTGCAAACACGAGCACAAAGGAACAATTTGCTTTCTTGCAAGCAGTATCAAGCAGCTCTGCAGACTTTAGGGCTTTATAATACTGCAGCAAAGAGTCAGGGGCTGTGCTCTTTGCTTATGCCTCCTCCAGACCACGGCAGCAGATACCCTGCTGGTGTAAGGACAGCAGTGACAGAATGGCCATGTATCTATACTTCTCCCTGGGAAGCCACCACAACATAACCTCCAACACAGAGAAAACATCATGGCAGAAGCAAAGGACTGAACATGAGACCAGACAGGGAGAACCAACCTCATCTGTCCATCACATGCTGTAATGAGCCAAGAAACACGCCCCACGGTCATAACCTGATTAAGGGGCTGCAGTTCAGAAGGGTTAGCGGTCAGTTTTCTATGACAGCCACATGTGCATTGCCTTAATCCATTCAGCCTTCCTGATAATGACTCTACACAGGTAACTACCTTTCCCCCACCCTTTCTACTTTATTCCCCATGTAAAATATATGAACACAAAGCATAGAGAGGAGAAGCCAAAAAATTGCCATTTTATGGTGCTGTACTATCATGCCAAACCAGCTATTTGTGCAACCAACTCCCTCTGTGAGCAGGGAAAACACTTGGCTTGTGCTTCTGTCTGCATTTGAAGGAAGCACTGGCCTAGTTAACATTTAAATTCATCTCCCTCCCTCCCATGTGCAAATGAGTCGCTCCCTCCCAGGGACTTTAAAGGGTTATGCTGGAAGCAGGTGCACATCACACAATGCAAACAGTGGGGGGCAGCTGCAGGGTTGGGGAATGCCTTAGGGCACATCATGCAAAAAACAGCAATAGGGGCAATAAAAGGACTTGATAGTGGTGCCATGGGGCAATGGTTACAGGGAGTTATAGGCATGGGATGTGCAATCTCAGCATGTCTCCTTCCATCCTTGTCCCAGCATGAAGTTGGTGTGATGGAGAACTGTGGGATGTGCAGTCTGCCAAGGCTGACCCATGGAAATGGACACCTCATTGCTCAAGCAGGCTCACTAAAATGCACTGAGCTCCTGAACAAGGGGTGCAGTCTGGCTGGAAGGCACAGACACAGACCCAGGAGGACAAGTGTGGTGAAGATGCTACATGGTACCAATGCTGAGCTGCAAAATCTTACTTTAGAAGTGTGACTGTTTGAAGAGATTTGACCATGTACTATAGGATTTAGTTTGACCATGGAGTTCGTGTTAGGTTTTGACTACAATCCCCATTTGAAAAAAAGACTCCTTGAGCTTTTCTCCTTACACAGTGTTGTTAGAGCTCTCCTCTCCAGACAACTTGCTAATCTCACAGCTGATCTAGCACTGGAGACGAAAGCAGGCACATGAAAGAAGCAGCAAGGAACTGGGGACCTGAAGCTTTGTGTTTCTTTGGAAACATTTTGGAAATATTCCCCTTCATCATTACCATGTGATGAGAAAGGGAGAGGAATTCAACTGAGGAACACTCTCTTCCTAGAGGAGTTGACAAGCACTTCTGCACTAGGAGGCAGAGATGCTCAGTAAACAAGCCTGCTCAGTCTCTTTCTGTTCCCTGGCAGCAACAGTCCCCTATTTTAGGTAGGGGGCAAACACAGCTTTCATGGTTGCCCGCAGCTAGCTACTGAATAATTAAGCCCAGGAGTCCTGTATGCCTGCTATTTTGCTCATGCTGTGGATGACATCACGCCTTGTACTACACAGAATAAAAACCCAGGATGTTGAACAAGTGTTCTTGTCACTAAGAGAACTTCCTAAAGACTCAGCTCATGATGTGCAAATTTCAGGCAGGGGATCTGTACTTCAGGGTGGAGATCAGGCTCTTTCTTGTGGCACAGAGGAATTCTGATGGGAAACTTAGAACTGAGCCCAGTTTTTCCCACCACCAGGCTCTAAAGCAAATGCTGATATAAGGCAGGCAGTCTTTTCTTCCGGGCTGAGTAGGAAAAGACACAACTGTGCCTGTGTCAAAAGATTTCATCTCAGAGAAAGATGCCAGCTCATCTATCACCTGAGTCCTGTGTCTTCTGAAGCCAGCAGTGTAAGACTGAGCAGGGAAAGGACAGGTCTCCTAACTCCAGAGATGATGTTGCATTTAAAATTATCTGTTGGTGAACTGGCAATTCAGTCCAGCATTGTAACATAATGCCAGGTTTCCTGACTATTCCAGCACCAAATAAACACAGTTGTTCCTGATGTGGGACAGCTCTAACAGACAAGGAGTGGTTCACAGGTGGGCAGAGATGTGATAAACAGCTTCCTCTCATGGCTTTTTTTCAGATGAATCTGCTCATAATCCCTCTGTTGCTCAAAACTCCCCTAAAGTCTGACACCACCAGGTTAACAAATCTCTCCCACAGGCACCAAGAGATGCAGTGTCAAAAGAATATAAACGGCCAAGCTCTGCACAAATGTGCTTTCCTCTACTAGCTTTTTCAGCACTGACCTTCAGACTGCACAGCTCTATTCCTGTCTTATTCAGGATTAATTTTTCCTTAGTTGAACAAAGTTTGAGATTTTTGGAAGTGGATGGGTCTCACAGGAATCAAGTAGAAGCTGAAGTCAGTATATTTGACTGAACTGAACTCATGACTACGGTATTGTCAGGCAAGGACTGTATCCCCAAAGAGCATGAATGGATGTGTTTGGTGATAACTTCATGTGGTGCTGAAGGTCGGTTGCATTGGATATGTGACACAACAGCTCTAGCTAGTACTGATTCACAGTGAAATGCCACCTGCTTGTCCTTTTCACAAGTGAATGAACTGTGTCATGTTAGTCCTGGCTAGACTTGCCGTAAGAAAGGATGCGCTGCTCTGTTGCCATTTCTGTGCTGTGGTTATGATACAATTTTGATTACACAGACAAATTAGGCTTAGCAAATGAATTATGAACTGACCTCAGGTAAAATCCCCTGACACCTCAGATTCACCCTTGATCTTGCAGAGGGATTGCTTTTGGAGGGTAGGATTAACTGCATCCCCATCTAACCCTCCCCATTCTGGAACTGACACCTTATAATACATCTCTGGTGCCTACACAAACCCAGGAGGTATCTCTGGACCCCTCTGCATTCACTGTCCAGACCAGTCAGTTGTGCCAGGCACTGCCTGGCACTTTGAGCAACTTCTCTTTTGCTTAACCACAGTTTGAAATAACTTATCAACCAATCATAAAATGAATTTTTTGGTTTCTCCTGGCTCCATGAACACAAAGAGGTGCACGTCCTACCATAGGAGGAAGCAATGGCTGTTAAGTTTTACAGTTATAGTGGAAAGCACTGATCACAGCCTGCCGGCCTCACTACTGGATGTGACAGGCGGTGGAGGAGGTGGCTTGGCAACACATGCAGGTAGGGTTGACCGACTTAGGGGGGATTAGGTCGAGGTCCTCGTCATCTGGAATCTCATCTAACCGGTACCCATCCTTTAGCAGCTGGATGTTCAAGTCTTGGTTGATCTGCTACAGACAAAGAGACAAACAGTCAAACACTTGAGATTTCTTTCTTCTGACAGGTCAGAAAAGGAAGGAGGTCCCTTATTCTGGAATGCATTTCACATATAAAATATTTTCCATACATGAAATGGGGAGTAAGGAGAATAAACCAACTAGGAGCTGGGCAGTTCCTCCACTCAGCCTGGGGCATTACAGAAGGAGAAAGTCACTCCACTTAGTTCCTTTTAGTCAAGCCACTTAGCTCCTTTTAATCTCAGATTCAAGTGCTGTCTAGTCAGCTCTGAGTGGAAAACCCTTTAAATCATGGCTCGCTAATGGCCCAGATCATTTGATCTGGTCCCTGCTCTTGACCATTTCTCAGCACTTCAGAGGTGTTTTGCTCGAAGAAGGGACACAAGGAGGAAGAGCTCCCAGCAGCTTGTGTGCAGAATGGCTGCTCAGCACCTTGGGCATGACATCAGATCCTACAGAAGCAGCAGGCTAGGGGCTAAGCAATTAATTCACTGGAGAGCTTGGGAATATATTCAGAAACAATGCAAGGGATTAACAAGCTTGAACTTCCTGCTTCTTCTCTTTGAGAGGGCAAGAGTTCATATTTGTAAGTCCTCTCTGGAATTTCTGCTTGCTCCAAGTAAACACCCACCAGGCAGCCCTGACCCTCACAAGAACTGGAAATAACAGCACACCCTCAGATCCTTTATTTGCATCCTTGGCAAGCAGATGGTTGCTGAGCTGCTGTGACAAACAAGTTGATGCTTTTGCACCACATGGGCTAACACTGCGGACTCGGCAGAAAGGGGAAAAGCTGAGGGTGAAAAGAGCTGATGGGCAAATCTGTCTGTGCTGTGGCAGTGTGGGGATGGAGCCAACTAGATCACTGGGGAAGAAAAAAGCATGACACAGTTTCTGCCATGGCCCCTTCCAGGCTGACATTGTTTACACCACTGGTAAATTCCTTGTGCAGCCATTTCTGGCTGCGAAAGGCCACTGCAAGCTGTTTCTGGTTGCTCTACTATCAGCATTCATGGCAAGGATGGCAGGAGAGAGTGTAACTCACCTCAGCTGATGAGTATCCCGAGGAGGAATACCTGGACATGTCAAAGTCATCATCACTGCAGGGAAGGACAAGACACAGAAAAGAAGGAAAGTTAGAGAGATCTGTATTCCCTAGTTAGTCCTATCTTGGTGCTGTGAAGCTGTCCTTTAGGCACAGAGAAACTACATCAAGGGAGTCTAGAGAGCAACTTTCATCTGTGAACTTCAGACGTTTCCGTAAAAGTGCTCTTTACTCTCGCCTCTTCCTGCTTGTTTACACACACAGGGCACTTAACGGCATTCGCCAAAGGGCACAGCAAGGAAGGCTGTGAGTGGTCTGGAAGAGTGGTTTCAGCAGGAGCTAGCTTCAGTGCTGCACTCTGTCATGAAAACCTGCCCACACCGTAACATACATCATCTTGTTAACACTTTGCATACCTGTCCGTATCCAGGGCTACCAGTGGCTTTTCATCGGGACTCTGATCTAATGATGAGTAGCCCTTGTTGGGAACGACGAGCCTGAAAAATTAAATGTTGTCCATTAACCACACAGTAAAGCTCAGTACCACACACGGCCATGTCAAAGTTAAAAGATAGTTAGGCTTTCCCCATTTCATTTCTTTGCACCCTTACTGGTGAAGACACTTCAACAGGTGCAATTCAGAGGAGGCCGGCTGGGTAGTTCAGAGCAGATTTACAGTGATGGACGCTGGACATGCCTTGGGAGCATACTCCTCCCTGTTGGGACACTCTGGGCTTCACTCTGACAGACCTGTTCAGCACTGCTTGCCTTATCAGGTATTTTTTTTTTCTTTGCAATGAGTACTTGGTACTTGCAATAAATAAATAGTAGAAGGAGGCTAGGGGAAGGTGGGTGCTGTTCTGCTACTGGGAATCAGGGATTTGTTCTTTTTGCCTGAGTTCCTACCCAGCTCTCATAACACAGCATGTCTGAGATCTCCCTCCCGAACTCAGTAATATGCCAAGTATGAGCTGGTGGGCACAGCACAAGAGCCCAGCCAGACCAGCACTTCTTAAATCCCATTATTTTATAATGACTTTCAGTTCATCCTAAGTGTTATAATGGCTGACAATGACTGGGCACCTTTAACTGCCTGAGGGAGTCTGTGTAATGGAATATAGACTTCAGAGCCTCTGTGATAAGGAAAATACATTATTCAACAGTATCCAGTTCACAACAGAGTTCTTTCATCCACAAAACTGCACAAAGACTTGGGTTCATATTTAAAATAAGATCAACCAGACTGAGTAAATGGAGCAAGATACTATGTTCAGCAGGTGTGAACTCAAGAGTGTGATGAAAATCTCCTTGTTCAATGGGTTAAATCGGATTCTCTTCCAAATGAATGATTAGTCTTTAACAACGCAATGATGCAGAAGGGCTTCACTAGGAGTTTGGGAAAGTCTAAAGACAAAGATATGTCTCATTCAAGGTCCAACTGCTCTTTGACCAGCTGCGATGTTCTGCTGCTTCTGCTCAGAAAAGTTCAGGTAGTCATTATTATTTTAACAATGTAAAAGCATTAAAGATGGTAAACAATCAGGGAGAGTAAAATATATCGAATACTATCACAAAGCAGATGTACAAGGCTCATGACTAGTTGCATTGTCTTGCTGTGTCCATTCAAACATAAGGCTAAAGAAATTAATTTTAAAACTGATGCAGAATTTCCAACCTGCTGCATCAGGAAACTGCAGAAAATGGGATCCACTTGCAAAATTCAATAACCCTTCCCACGGACTTCAGAGGGTCCCTCTGATCCCTTCAAAGCATGTGGGAAGGAATTCAAGAAACAGAGATATCTGGAACTAAAACAGAAGCTGTGATCTGGCAGCAGCAGCTTGCCTACACAGATACCAGAAACACACACTTCCATGCTTGCTCTTCAGTTTTCAAGCCTCTCCTCCACAGACACTCACTGACAGTTGTTACTATATTGCAACTGAACAAAGCACTATCAAGGGATCAAGGAGAACAGCCTTTTGTGGTGCTATTTACTTGATTAAAACAAATCACTACATCTTTTTCTTGAGAAACGTCTATTTTTTTCTTAGTAACAGAACTTCAATTTTTCTGCAACAGATGAAAACCATGATAATGTCTTTGTCCCTGATTTAAGTCTTTTCCTCACATCCTGATTGCACTTCTTTCTACTTCCTCATGTCCTTGGAACAAAGCTGGGCTGCAGTTATGCCTGCTTTCATGTGTAGATATGAGCTTTTTGTCTTGGTTTTGGTCGCTTAACATGAAATACATTATGACTGTATCTGAGTTTTGCTTATCCTAAGAGCAGACTATAATATCTGTCTGTGTAGAAGCGGTGCAGATGGCGTTGTGGGCTCTGCCTGTGCTCGTAGTGAGGTTGCCAGCATCACGCCAACCTTGTTCACATGTTGTTTGCTCTTAGGGAGGCTGAGCATGCTACAGACCCAGATCCTTTCAACTCTAAGGCTCGCTGTGCCCCCACCTCAGGAGAAGACCAAATGGTGAAGGCAACCTGGCACCTGCAGCTGGATTTCAGAGATCCATACAGGTCATACTGAAGAACAAAAACTTTGGGGAAGGAGAAGTGAGGCAGGGACAAGGGGAGGCAACACACTTTGCCTGAATGAAGGAAAACATATGAGGAGGAGAAGAGCAGAACTGCTAAAAAGGGGCAAATGGCTTTAGCCATTGGACTGGAGACTGGAGGAAGCCAACAGTTCAGACTTAAAGAACAACTATAACTTGGACATTTTGCAGTGCATCCCACTGGAGTGTCCCTTACTGTACTGCAGCCTTGTGAACAAACCCGTGACATTTCTGCCTTCTTGGCTGCCCTGTTTGTGGCAGGACAGACCAAACCATTCAGAGGTTATCACAAGAGCTGTGCCCATGGTGCTGCTTGTTCCCAGAAAGCCAAGGGAGCTGGGGGATGAGGAATCATGGGACAGCAAGAGCCTGTGCCAGACAGCTCCCACCTGTAAGGGAGCTACGGAGCCTGGCTACATCTGCTACTGAAGCAGTGGCTGCAAACCTCTGTTTCGCAGATGCCAAGGGAAGCTTCTGAAAGTGGTGTGAAAAGTAACCAAGAAATGCAAGTCTACTGCCAGCAGGCTTTGTTTGGCTGTGTAGGGGCCTGCTCTACCTCTGAACAGTGCTCAGGTGTTCACAGACGGAATAAAACTGAGCTGGCAGTTCTAAGGCTTTTGTCAATGAGTGTCACTGCTTTACACTTCTTCGCCCAAATCACTCTTCTTTCTGTCAGTAGCTCTGAAGCAGCAGCCTCTCCAGGCAGGGACACTCATCTTACAGGTAGGCATCAGGACTTATCCCATCTTCTCTTCCTTACGATCTTCCCCCACTAATTTCAGCGTTTCTAAATCCCTCGAGCTGCAAATCTGCTAATATTCCTCTTGGGAAGCAAGCATGCAGCCTATTGCCAAAAGAATCCAAGTCTTCCCAGACTGCATTTGGAAGCGATAGAGGAGCAGTGGGCATTGAATACCCAGCTGATAGCATCTGCTGAAATTCTTACTGCCGCTAAGGGCCTGGCTCCTTTATGTAGTCTCAACAACCAAACCCAGAGCAGTGAGCAATGCAGCATCTTTCACCAACATGATGGGGGCTTACAAATAAAACTTGACAAAGTCCTGGCATGATTTATGACATCTGCTGTGTGTTTTGGAAACTAATTTCAAACAAGGAAACTCTTCTGTTGGATGTGTTGCATAGAAAGAGGCTCTGACCTGCAGCTCCTGTTCTACTTAATACATGATAATCCATGCCACTTTCTCACTCATCAATAAAAATACGTCTTTTATGCAGATTCTGCTGTCATTTTCAGAGCGATACTCCACTAAAAGCAGCCACCTTTCTTGTAGCATGCAAAATGTGCAATTCTGTTGACTCAGTGGGGTTCCTGCCACCTGAATGCAGGTGCGTGACAGCCTATAGTCCTGAAGCCTGCACGGAAAAAAAAAAAAAAAAAGAAATACTCTAAAAGAAAGCATTAAGCTAAGAATTTCTTTGTTTACCGTGCACTGTGGCATTGTCTGATAATGTCAGAAAGAGATGAGCTGAAGCAGCTCCAGCAAAGTATGACCATGCTGTTCAAATGTGGAGGAGCTGTACAGCAAGGCACGCTGAGATGGATTATACACAGGTCTTCATCAAGTTAATCAGTATGAGGAAGGAGTCATTTTAGAAAAGAAGCCAAATTACTGGAATAAAAAGCAGCCAAGTCAGAACAAAGCTCTGAAACAGTTTGCTGTTACATGAAGCAGAAGTGTATGCTCTCCTGCTGCTAGGATTATTTGTTATGTGTGGCCGCCCAGAGCATTAAAGACACATCAAACCCCTGATTTTTACTAGGCTGGGCTCACTGTCTCCTGCAGGCTGTATTGTCACTGGTCCTGGGCCCAGCTGTCCCTGCATCTCCCCACGTGATGGGATGCAACACAGGACAGAGCATTTGGGAAGGGCCATCATTGCTCTTGCAGTGTTTGGCAGTAGGGGAATGGCAACGAACATCATCCTTGACCATCTGAAGGCCATTAGGGATTACAGCTTAGAGCACAGCTGAGTTTTTCAGTCCTTTACCTTGTCCGTGCCATCACATTGTTCTTCTTGGGCTGCTGATTAACTGGGCTTCCCATGTTGCCATTCTTCAGGGATCCCTTCCGAGCCAGCTCCCTCTGCTTCTCTGCATGGGAGACACAAAGGGGAAAAGCAAAATTAGCTTAACAGCCTGGGTGGCCACCATACAGCTACAGAAATCCAGATTTGACAGCAGCAAAAGGCATGGCAGAATTAACAGCACAGGACATGAGTACTCCATCCCCATTAGGGGCTAATGCTAGCACGCCCTGACACGCAGCAGCTAAGATGGTCATGGAGCTTCTGGATGAGAGCCAGGACAAACCCTGCACTTGCGCAGCTACGGACTCTAAGGCAGCACTGTGTGCTGGGCAAGGGAATTTATCCTTTTGCATTTTCTTGTATTCAGACTGCCACTGAGGGGCCCAGATGGGACAGAAAAGTGCCTCCATCATGCAGCAACATCATTTATTGCTAGTCCAGCCTGGCTGACACCTGGCCCGAGTTACTACAGCTTCCCAGGATGGCAACTCAACAGACTAACACACCCCACAGCAGAAAATGTTGCTGCCTCCTTTCCTCCTCTTCCTGACTGCCTTTGCTGCCCCCAGTGCATCTTCCTCTTTTACCTCACATTGTATCTTACAAGCTTTATTTAAGGGGGAAAAAAAAAAAAGAAAAAAAAAAAAAAAAAAGAAAG
>VXAV01004889.1:186230-199331 GCA_013399715.1 Alectura lathami | reverse complement strand
TTTAAAAAGTTTATTTAAGGGGGAAAAAAAAAAAAAAAAAAAAAAAAAAAAAAGTGAAACGCTGTGCAGCTCTATTTTTAAACAGCATATTGTTTGCTTGATTTTCAGAGCATGTTCTATTTGCTGCTGAAATGTACCTTAAACCTCCAACAGTATGTGGAGCTTTCTTTGTGTACTCTCTGCAAGAAGGGATTAAACTTAGTTTCTCATTTAGGAGAGGCTACTTCTTTTTTTAATAACTTCTCACCACAGGATCAAAACTAGAGTTCAGGCCCAAAAGCTAAGCGTTCTGTGGAAATGCAGCATCTGTGCTGTATTAACATGTTCCTGCCACCAAGAAAGGAGGGACAGAAGCCCAGTATGATGGGTTGTCAAAAACTGATACTCCAGTTTCTAATTCAAAGCCCTTCCTTGTTCCTTTTGGGAAGTCAGCTGGGTTGAGTTAGCAAATGGCCACAAAAGCTAAGCTAACTGCCCCAGACTCATCCTGCAATGCCAGGCAAGGCTTGTAGGGAAAAGCAGAGTGTGGGACCAGCAAGGCAGGAACAGATCTGGATAAAAACATTCTCCGGAGTGTGAGAAAATGTTTGAAACTGCTCTTGTGTCATGGCTGAATAATAGCGGTTCACCAGACTGCTGGCTGTGGAACCTGAATAGTGAATTTGTTTTGCTTCTGCTTCCCCTGCGGTGTGTGAAATGTGCTGATGTATTTTCTCTTGCAGATTTTTTTCCCCTTGGAGAGCAAAGCACCTGTTGTGGGAAAGCTGTGTGCCTACCAGGGAGTGCAAGTGCAAGATAGGCCTGCTCTGTCCTTTCCATGGGGTAAGAGCAGGGAGACAGATGCCCAAGGCTGCCTATTTTGAGGGACAAACACGCAGAAGAGATTCCTAGATACTGTGGTAATGAGTGTGGCTGAGGAAGCTGCAGAGAAGAGTACATACTCATGCAAACCATGCCCTGCTCCTGCTGACAGCAGAGGTGAATAAAAGCTCATTGAAGTTGGCAGGGGAAGGACCAGACCAATAACTCTCTCTGGCATGAGCAACAAAGAGACTGATACAGGATCGAAGTCAAAACCTTAAATCACAGTAATTTCTCATGACTGGAACTTGCAAATGCATTGGTTATCTTTGTCTCCAGGAAAAAAAGGCTGGCATTTGCAGGCCATGTGAATGTTTCCATTCAGACATAGAGGGATAAAGCAGGCTTTTATGGAGGCAAAGGTTTACAACCCTAAATACAAAACAACTTCCTCCATCTACACCAGAAACTCTAGTGCTGACCACAAATATGCAGTGCTGAGACAAGTTGCCAATACTTCACGGTGCTGTATAATTCACAAAAAGCACCTGACTCACAAACAAGGTTACAGATTTCATTTTCTGTCAAGACACTTAAGGCCTGCCTGAGCCTTTTAAATGTACTGGTGCTTTCTGATTTTTATTGATTACTCCATACAAGCACTGACGCTGTCTTACAATTCAGATTACTCACTTGGTTGATGGATCTGGACTTCAGCTAAGTGTCTCCTTTCTCCAGTAGGTCTCTCCCTGACTATTTCTATGCTCTTACAACGTGATAATTCAATGTGTGGGTCTGAATTATAAGACATTTCCTATTTAACCCCTCCTTTCACTTATTTAGTGGCTTAGAGTGAACATTCCCAAAGCAACAGCACTGCAGGACACAGTGTGTCATTGTCACATTTATGCCTGTGTCCCCAGACAAATTTCTAACCATGAATCAACAGTTCAGCTCCCTCTTGCATACTATTAAACCTGAGTCCCTGGTGGCCAAAAGGTAAGAGATGTCAGGGAGAATGGGAGGTCTACCTCGCCCAGTGGTGATAGAACAAGCTCTTGGAAGGTGGTGGAGATGCATTTGAATCACTTCAGGCTTTGTGGCAAGGAAACCCACTAACTGAGCCTTACAAGTACTATGAGACGTCACACAGAGGAGTAGTTTGGATGCCAGCCTCCTGAAGTAATTCTGGGCAGGCTTGCACACCAGCCACCAGGTCCATCAGAACGGTGGCTTTTCAGTGCCCGTTTTCTGCTTTGTGCTCCCTCCTGGCCTAGCAGGTGAAGTTGGTCAACTCAATTTATAGGTAGGGAACTCTTTTCTAGGCTTTCAGCTCATTTGGTTTGGGCTTCCAAATGTTTATTTGAAGGCAAGGGCTCAAAATGTTATGTATTTAAGTTCCTTTTAGAAATGTGGTAGACTTAGGCAGTTCTGACAATGTTAATTTCAGTGTCCAAATTATTAACAGAAAACCTGTAAATTCACAAATAAAGTAGCTGCAATCAAATCCACGCACCAGCACAGTAAAGAGAAGGTGAGAGAAGGAACAGCAAACTGATCTTGAGAAGTAAACAGCACTTTTCTCTAAGTCTGTCCCATACTGGCTGAAGTTAAGCCCAGACAAGCACGAATCCCAACATCACCACCCTCCACTGACCCAGCTGTGCTAATCATTGTGTGAAACCTGGCAGTTCTCGTGGTTAGGACTGCACGAAAAATGAAAGCGTTCTTTCCTTCTGAGTACCCCAGACTCTCTGGTGTGGTCCTCAAGTATTCCCCATTGGTCTTAGATGGCACCTATATTCCTGCATGTCTCCCTGAGCCTCAAGGCCACAGCTGGACATGTGAGGGGCACAGTCCCACCACAGAGGATAGGCTTTGTTTGTCCTCTGCCCTTGGCAACTTTTGGCACCAGCTATGCATGTTGCATGGCTGGGACTGCCTGTGCTGCCCACTGTATTCCACTATGCGCAACAAACTTCCAGGAAGGCAAAAAACTTGATGGAAAATTGATGCCAACCCTAGAGAACTGCCTAATTCTGGGCAACTTGTAGGCACCAGAAGAAAGATGAAGGGTGGTTTACAGACACTGCTCAATACAGAGAAAATGGGACAGAGGAGAATGAATGAAGGAATGGAAGACAGTGATTTCCAGATGCCGGTTATTTCGTGCCTGCTGAGTTTGCTGTTTGATGATCAGTAAAAAGCTAATACAGCAGAGATACAAGGAGAATGACAGAGACTTGGAGACTGGGAAACCAGAACGAAACAAGGCTGCTCTCCAGCTATTTCAGAGAAATCAGTAACTGCTGGCAGCAAAAGGCAGTATAATAGCAGGGCTCCAACAATGCTCTTAACATGACATTTGCAAATATTTGAAATGGGTCGTTCTGCTTTCATTTCATTTGGCTGTTATATTTTTTATCATTGTACCTACTGAAATATTCACACCCACGTGATTTGTCATCCCCTTCCCATGAAGCAGTCAGTTACAGGTGAATAAGCACACTGTGAGCACAGATGTGATGGCTTGCAGAGCCAAGAGGCAACAATCCCAGAAGGGCTGGTATAGCTGAGCGTAGAGGAAGAGCTGAGGCAGCTCTTCCCAAATCCAGGTTCCTGCTGGCTTCTCACTGATTTCCCAGTCAGTCACTTCCTGTGCAGGGCAGAGCAGAGGCTGGGAGGGTAGGAAGCAGCCTGTATGTGCCTTTGACATCAGAAAGCATGCTCAATTAGGAGCCTGAATGTCCTGTCTGATCATGACCAGGGTTGCTGTGCTGGGTATTCTTGCCTGGCTCTGTGCTTGAAGGGAACCAAACTTCTGTTGCAGTGGAGAGTTCACATAACGCAGCTGTGCTTTCAGACTGATGCACTGACGAATGTGGCTGCACCACGTCACCTAAGCTAATC
The DNA here is from genome assembly GCA_013399715.1 of Alectura lathami. Taxonomy (NCBI): domain Eukaryota; kingdom Metazoa; phylum Chordata; class Aves; order Galliformes; family Megapodiidae; genus Alectura; species Alectura lathami. The sequence continues at coordinate 195,620 of VXAV01004889.1, read as the reverse complement.
CTGGACATTGTGCTGGAAGAGGAATGCATGAGCGACATGTGCACATACATGTGTGTATGTGTGTGTGGGGTCCAGGATCCTTCTGACACCACCATGCTGCTCCAAACAGCAGAGGGACAGCCCTTTATCTGGACTGCCAATCACTGCATCATATCTCACTTTACTGTCCTGTCATTCCACTTGAAGGCACTTTGTGCCCTTTAAAATCATTTAAAGAAAGAAGGCAAATCTGCTCAATGAGGAAGCTGCTACCTTAGTGCTAGCCTCAAACTAGCCTGCTCTGCCTGCTAAACCCATGTGAGCCATTCAGTATCTGCTCCAAAGCTGCTTCAAGGTGAGCTCTGATGGTGACAAGACGGCAGCCAAATGAACTCATGGAGTTTTCAGTCAGACAGGAATAGCACCTAAGTATAAGGCAGCAAAGGAAATACATGCTGCAGACAAGATCAGGCCCACAACTGGCCCAGCTCAGCATCCTGGCTGGCATGATCTCATGTTACAGCTGCATGCAACAGTCCTAAATAAGACAGTGCCCTTGCATGCTAAGATTTCCACATGCCTGGTTTAGGTTGATGGGCAAACAACTGCATGTTGACAAATGGACAGTGTGCTCCCACAGGGAACCTGTTAGAGAAAGTGATGTCTGAGATGAGAGGGGCTGAACTTCCCCTCTTACAACCAGGAGCAGCCCCAAAGGATGATTTCAAGCAGTACTGTATTACTCAGTGTGATTTAAAATTGTTAACCTGTTCAGCTGGCTGGATGTGTCTAGCTTCTTAGTGAGAAGGGAAGATAGCAATGGAGCATGTGAAGCAGCATGGACTTAAACGAACGTGTCTACATAAAACATCAGACTTGAACAAATCCATACAATCATTCCTCTGGTTTCAGTTTTGAAGCAAAATCATAACCAGTTTTAATTACATTTTTCCTGTTTCNTTTTTTTTTTTTTTTTTTTTTTTTTTTTTTTTTTTAATGAGTTGCTGAGCAGCTTCTTTGTTTATGTTGCGATATACGCTATTGCTTTTGTCTGCACTCTGTCCTAAACAGAAATAGAAAAACAACCATATATTTTGGTCTCTGCAGAACCTTTCGCAGTACTGGGCAAAGCAGACAACCCAGGAATGCGGTGATCATCAGCTTGTGCCATTCTGAAGAGCTATTTGGAGTGTCTGAACCCCCAGATCTATGCTCCCCATTTGTCCCAAGACTCTGGCTATGGTCAGACAGTTTGGGTTGAGAGCAATTTAGGATGCCATTGACTCTCACTGTCATGGTGCTTGATTGCAGGCATCCCCCTCATGTGAGGTTGCTTAGTTGCAGGCATCCCCCTCATGTGAGGCAGCCTGACCGGCACAAATGCTGTTCAGTGTCAGATGAGGCTGATTTGCTTCCTTTGCAGTGTGGGCTGGAAGCAGGCAGGCACTGACTGCTCCTGTCTCTGGTGAGAGCTGCTAGCTGAACCTCGCTAACTCAATTGCTTTCAAACCTGCCTGAGTGGGAGGAGACGGAGCTCCTCGCCACAGAAACCGTGCGGTGCAGGTCCATGGGATTTGATGCAGTGGGAGGATGAAGGGAAATTAATCCTGTATGACTGACTTGTATTTTTCCATCTTCAAGATCTATGAAATGAGCTTTCGGGATGTATTTGCCCCTCTGTCCCCCCACTGTCAGCTGAGACCATTTCAGAGGCTGAGGATGGCAGCAATCCCCTGATGAATTCCACCCTCTCAAGCAAGCTGAGAATTTAAATTACACAGTACATAAAATTAGTCTGTCTGTTCACATCCTGCTGAATGATCAACACAGTCATGAACAAATGGAGGGAGAAAGAATGAAATGCTGACTTCAGCTTCCACTTGGAGCCTGAGCCCCAAGCTCAGCTCAGTGTCGTTCAGCCCTGGGACAGTGGCATGCAACTACTTAACACTGAACCCCTCGCTAGCTTTCACCTCTGACAGAGAGCATTTGGCAGCTGGGACTGTGTCGCTTCTTGGAGAGGTTTCAGGGTCCATGTCAACGGAGGCTTTGCCTGCATGCTGAGGGGGATGCAAAGAAAGGGAGGTAAACGAATGCTGTGTGCTGCGATGCTGGTCCCAGCGAGGGCTGTGCTCCCTGGGGAGAGCTGGAGCATGTATGTGTGACTGCACATACTGAAAAGACTCTTCTAATGGGAAAGGGTCAGATAGCTAAGCCATCCAACTACCAACTTGGGAAAGATGTGCAAGACAGCATTTTTAGCCGAAGGACTTCGTTTTCGCTGTCCCAGCCAACCGTGGGGGGATTAGTGAGCTATGTGTGAGAGCCCTCAAGCAAGAGCAGGCATTCAAATCCGTCCTCCAGGATGCCTCCTGGACCAGCTTTTAAGCACCCAAGTAGCTGCTTTTCCTTCTGTTTTGCTGCTGCTGCTGCTCTGTCCCTTTGCCATGACTGAGAGCTGGCACAAACACTGATGGGCTTGGAGTGGTTTTAAGCCCCCCTGAAAGCCTGACCAGAGACAGAAGTGTATATGGCAGCACAGTGCAGAGAAAACGTTTGTATCTTTTCCGAGGATGCAGCTCTTAACTTCTAACACAGGAGCTACTGCAACAAGCAGTCTTGGGGAATGCTCGTAGAAAGGGCTGGCCTCACAAGTTACAGAGGCTTCTGCATGGCCAGGCTGCTGTACCTATTTGCACTTTGGTTCAGTAAAACTGAAGTGCCATGCTTTTCCCTAGCACAGGTACATGACTGCTCCAGTCCTGACCAAAGCTAAAATCTGCTGACACCACAAGCGTCTATGAAAGAGGCTTTATGCTCCAACAGCATGCCCTAGACATACTGTCCCAGCCCTAAAGCTCATTTACCTGACCTTCATGTAATTATAGGAAAGAATTACCTCAATGTTTGTATCTGCTGTCGGGCTCTGACATCCAGGAGGGCCCGGCATTCAGTGCAGCTAGCTACCTAGCAAAGAAAACCTTAGGGCTGTAAACTTTAGACAAAGTGCCTACTGCTTTGAACACAGAGCATTTTACCTCTTTAAGTCATGATGTAATTACGAATCACCTTTGTCAGGCAGTAAGCTCTACTTTACTGATGGGATAAACTGTTTAACTGCTTTACCTAAAGACACGAAAAGCATCTGCGGCAGCAGGGAAGCAGAGAATGGGTCTCCTGGCTCCCAGTCCTCTGCCTGGTCTGCCTCTGCAGCCATCTAACTCAGACAGGTTGTGACCACATAGCAGCAGGCAGCAACTGATCTCTGTTCAGCTTTGAACATCTACCTGGGCTGATTTCAAATGTATCTGTTATCGCAGTTTCCAGCTCACAAGGGCATTTTGTTGTGATTCAGCTTGTGCTTTTTCACTTGTTAAAGACTGAGACTTTTATTCCTAATGGCTGCAAAGCGCTGAATATAAAGATTTCATCCATCACTGTCAAAACTGGAATGCCCAAACAGCACCAGTTTTATTTTTATTTTTTCTTCTGTCACATTTACCTGTAGAAAGGGATTTTTTTTGGTGTTTTCAAGTACTTTTCAAAGAATATTTTTCCTACCAGCCAAAGGAACAAAGTCAGATATCTGGGGAAGTGCTTGCAAACTGACAAGCCTGGCTAAAAAGTTTCAGTTTATAAAGTGAACTCTACAAAATATAAGCCATAAATTTGAGCTACTCTCTCCCTTTATGCCTTTTAAATGGACAGAGAAAATATAAGTTATTTCATCTGGAAAGAACTTCTGCAAATTCTCCCTCCCTCATCATTTCTATTCAACTGAACACAGGTTTAAGACAAAGCTACTTGCTTGGCCTGAGTCTGCTGTATGGCACATTAGATTAGAAAAAAAAAAAAAAAATAGCCTATTAAATGCAATTTAACTCTTGTTGATAATAGCTCTCTTCATTTAAAGCATCACATGCTCGAGGTACAGCAATAATCTACCGAAGAAACAGAGTCAATCTTAATGCCCACATCACATTTATTACGGGTCCTGATGTTCTGTGAAGAAGTGTTAAGGCCACCGATGCATGCAGTGAGTGTGCTGTGGATTTAGGAGAACAACACACAGACAGTACAAATTTGCTTAGCTGAGTTACAAAGAACATCGTATAGTGCATGTTTGTATAAAAAACCACTTGAACAGAGCCTGACATAAGTAGGCTTGAACTGCATGGGCACTTCATCAAATTTCCATGAGTCTAAAATACACACAAAATGATTGGTCTACAGCAAGGAACGTGTTTTACAGCCTATATAAACTACAGCTTTAATTTATTTGTAATACGTTCTAACTGGGAAAGCTTTCACTGGCTGGCAGATACCACGGGCTGGAATGACTTGTTGAGATTCCATCCAGAAAACAAAACAAATAAGGACAGAATTGCTAATGCCATGGGCAGCATGCGGGCTTGGAGGGGACTTTCAGCTCACTGACTCCAGCTTCATGCTTGGAAAGGACCTTTGGATTTTTCCCGGTCCAATGACTGGACCGCAGCTGACAGACCCAATTGTTTCTAGCCTTGATTTAGCAGCAAAAAGTCAAATATTTGATCCATTCTGTTTTATCATTTGCTGCACTGAGTTTCTGCAACTCTATGCAAACAAAATTCTACATTTGCTACCTAATAAAATGAAATGGAACAAGGCAAAGGGGGTGGTTAAGAAGATGAAATGGATGGGTGCTCCTCACTCCACCATGCTTCGACAAATCCCTGCTCTGCAGTATGTTACATACCATTCTTTTCCCTGGAAAAGGGAAAGCGGGAGTGTTACTGTGCCACCCTACCAGAATTCTGCTTGCTAGACAAGGACTTCTGGGCATTGTTTCACTAGACGCACTGCCTGTTTCCTGTGAATCTTTGTGGGAGAACAGGATATGTACAGCACGATGTGCCTCTTCCTGCTATTCAGTTTATCAGCCTGGGTATTTGGAACAGAGGCAGCTCAGCTGGAGAGCCGTCCTGCTCCCTTAGCTGGATTACTGACGTGATCGCTCCCTTAGTGAGATTTCCATTGTCTGGAAATTTGACAAAGAGCCTTATAGCTCAATTAGTTATTTAATAAGTTTATGATTAGCCAATCTGCTGATTAAGCTTTTCTTAATTAGGTTGGCAGGAATTCTGTTTCAGAGGGATGCCGGCCCCTAATTTAATGTTTCCTCTTAGAGCTGGGTGAGGATCTCTGTGTGAGCCCTGTGTGCAGCACAAGTATCTGCAAAAGCTGGGAGGCACAAGGGGCTGCTGCCAGGGCACTGGGGCATGATGGCCCATGGGGACAGCTCAGCACAGCAGCCTGGTCTTTGTACCGGGTGCAGCCAAAAGACGCCCACTACTTTCTTTTGATGTCTTGCCAGATGGCATGGAAAAAGGCAGGCTGTGTATTTAGGGCAGCCACAGACCTCACAAAAAGTCCACCTTGGCATTTTGATATCCACATTGCTCTCCTCTGGATTTCAGATGAGCAGGAACTCCCTCTTCCTCCTTGCAGAGGGCTTGGAGAAAGCTCACAGCTTCTCCCCTGCCTTTACGTCCTCTGCCGGGTGCTCCGAGGGATGGGGCCAGCAGGGTGCTGCGATCCCCTCCTTGCACAGGCGGAGAGGTCAGCATGTTGCCGCCCTCCTCTTCCAGCCCTGATCCTGCTTTGGCAGAGAAATCAGAGTTGGGCCTGGGGATTAGTTCCAGACTATTAAATGATTAAACCTTCTCCTATCCTCAAGGCATCTCCTGTCTCTTTTATCAGGAAAGGTTGCAATCTGCCAGCATTAAGTAGTAGAGGATGATGGAAGGGATGGCAGGCCTCTCTTGTAACCTGCTTTTTATTTCTGAGTGTCTTCATCCTTCCAGAAGGGCTGAGGGTTTGGGAGCTGCCATTTCCTTCCACCTCTTAAGGGGACTGGTGGGAAAACACAGCTACGCCTCAAATGGCAGAGGGAAATGGGATTGGCCAGAGAAAACCTACGTCCCCAAGAAAAGGGCTTGAAAGACAAGACAGAAGGGGCTCTCTGGTCCCAAGGATGCTCGCTGCAGGTACTTTGAGTGTTGCAGGAGGTATAGCAGGGCTGAGAGATGAGAGATGTTATCCCAAAACACAGAGCCCCGCAGCTGGTATGTGCTCTGCCGAGCTAAAGCCTTTGCCGAAGGAGCAGCAGTTCCAGCTGCAGGAAGAGTTCAAAGGGGCTCAAGAAAAGCCTGACTCATGCTGGAGATTACTGTATGGTAGAGATGATGACATGAGATCCCTTGCCAGGCTGCAGCTGCAGAGCCCCTGCTACCTGATCTGCTCTCCTCAGTGACCCAGTGAGGAAGACTGGCACTTTTACCTCCTGCCCTGATGGCTGTATTCGCTGAGGGGAGGAAAAATACTGGCTTGGATTTGCTTATCAAAAGACCATTACCTAAGGATTTTCTATGGTATTTCTATGACAAAAGGGAGAAGGCAAGCAAAAGCAATATGGGAATTATGGTAATTTCTCTGCCTATTGCATGCGTGGTTCAGGTTCATGTTGGACCACAGTGCGTGCGTATTCAGCTTCACCTGGCAAACACATTTTTGTAAGCTAAAATCTCCAACTGCATTACAAACACAGGGTTTACTGTGGTATAGTTACATGTTTGGCTGCTTGACTGAAGCTGTAGCTGGGATGAAAGGAACAGAAGAATTGTAAGAGCAGAAGAATAGAGGAGAAAAACAGCCTGAGGGGCTCAGCAAGCGGGGGTTCTATTGCGGTAGCATTAAGGGACTAGTGAGTGTGTATAAGACATAGCTCCTTGCCTCAGGAAATTAAGACCGAAAACAGAGTGCGCATAAGCATTATAGGCAGCTAAAACGGTAGGTGTTTCAGTGATGCACACTTGCTCTTGGTTTCAACTTCAGTTTGAATTATCTTTCAATAATTAAGATTTACAACAGGTTTTAACTTCCACTCACAGATCCTTAAACACAGCGAAAGCAGGCTGAAGTTAATGACGAAGAAGTGGAGCGAGGAGGGTCACCTTTTTTTTTTTTTTTTTTTTCCTGACAAAAACATTCAATTTTGCCACAGTCTGTGTTAATTCCAATCCCACTTAAAGGATTTTATAAACAATGACCTGCCTGCCCTTCATCTGGGTGGACAGGCAGGGTGGAGGGGAGGGAAGGGGGATCGACGGCAGGGAGAAGCTGACTGGGTAGCACGCAGCTGCCGCCCAGGCAGCCAGCAGGATGTGCAAGGAACAAAGCTACAATCTGCAATTTAGAGCAGAAGATGTGAGGAGCTGTCTTAAGGCATCACAGTATTTCAGAAAGCCTTTGCAGAGATACAAGGCTGTTTTGTTTTTCTTTTCGGTATGTATACTTTTCAAATAAACTAATCTGCCTGTTCATAATCTGTTCCGAATCAAAAACACATATTTCCATAGCCAACCAACTGAGTGCAGGGTGAGCAGCATCAACTGTTATCTTTTTTTGCTCTCATTATTTCTCTATATGGAAGATGCAGCAGCTCGAAGGCACACGGCATCTGAAATTACCCTGGGGACAGAAAGTCAGGGTAATGGGATTGGCTGTCCTGGAGACAACTTCGGTGTGAAACAGCATCAGAAAACTTCATGAATGCACATGCTAGGGCAGAATGAGGTATCAAGCTCCCTGAGGCAAAAAGTTCAAGCAAGTGCAGGGAGGGTGAAGCAGCTGTGGTGTGTACACACACAACACAAACACTGTTCAATAACTCTCTCAAGCCTAGAAACTCTCCCTCACACACAATATGCTGGGAAGACCTGGCTGTTGCCAAGACCCGAATAGAAATAGCTGTAATGCTCAGATTTCCTGACAGTTCCTCCACCCCACTGATTCTGGCAGGCACAGTGCTCAAGAAGGGTGGGGAAAAGCTGTGAGCAGAGGAAAAGGATGGCAGAAAATACCCCCTGCATTCAGCAGGCCTTTGTGGCTGCTAACAGCTTCTGAGGTGAGCTTGTGCTTGTGAGGTGAGCAGAAGGGCAATGCCAAGCTTCAGGGAATACAAAGCCTTTAACTTCTCTCCAGGTCAGCATCACTAGGGATGTGGACGAACCTTGCTGACTGATAGACAGCCTTATCCTTACCAGAGACGATACTTAAGCAAAAATTCTGGGGCACGGGGATGTGCTGATCTATCTCCATAAGAGTCTCTCTGTGGGCAGGGCATGCATTTTCTGAACACATCACGTAACCCAGCAAAGCCAGCCGAGCGAGGACATGCACCCTGACCTGGAGCACATGGGGACAAAAAATGAGGAAAGACAGAAAAACAACTCCAGCTGGCATTTTTTTTGCATCCTCTGCATCTGTTCCCCAGGCACCTTAAGTCACATTGGCTCAGGCCAATGACAGGAACAAGGGGCCAGCAACATAAAAGGGAGAGCAAGCTGCATCTCCTCTCCTGATCATGCCAGCAAAGCTGTCAGAGCAGCTCTGATGGCGTCACGTCTGCAGCAACCTTGGGTGGGAAAGGCACAGAGAGCCATTGCCTTTCCACACCCCTCTGGAGAGGATGGAATCACAAACTGGGGGCAGAAAGACATTTCTTCTGCAAATTTCATCAGTTTGATGCTCAAAGCCAGTGAAATGGAATAAACAGGAACCCAGCGAAGCACCTCTGCTGTTTCTGTGCCGGTGAAGGTGCTTGTGGCAGCTTGGAGCTGCTGCTCTCAGCTGGTTCTCTGAAGTGAGGCAGCAGCGTCAGATTTATTGCTTGGATGGTAATAATGAAATTTCCTTCTTTGAGAGTAAAAATCCCAGAAACTCAGAGAGGGAAATTTGGGGGTTAAAACCTATCACACTTTGTGCACTGGAAAGCCCTCAATGACTGCACAGTTTTCTTACTTCAAGGGCTAACATACCCTGCTTACTCCAGTTGATCTTGTGGAAAACCCTACCTAGGGTTCACTGCTGGCTCCATAATCTGGTCAACTGCTTACACCTCGGGACAGTGAACAGACATCTACTGATGACAGTGCAGGTGCTGGGGACCTGGCAAGGCATCTTCCCGAGAGAGTTTGTGTTTACTGCATACAGCTGGCAATCTCCAGGTGAAGACAACTGCCATTAGGATCAGCCACCTAAAATGGTATCTGAAACTTGCAGGCTCAGAGGGGGCTTTGGTACCTAAAAATGTCTCAGAACATTGTGGGGCCAAAGGAAAAAAGCACAAGTCATTGCTTGGGCACATAGTTCCCATATAGAGCACTCCCTGCCTCTGGAAATCTCTGAGGACCAAGGCACCAGAGACTGGGATGACTTCAACACCACTGAACAGGCAGAGAGATGTGTGTTTAGTAAGCCCCAGAGGTTTCCAAGGACAGATTTTGCAGTGTTGGCCACATACAAGTGCTGATACCAATTCCTATCCTTTTCGTCCACCTATCTTACTTCCGTCATCTCCACAGACTG